>JACGAQ010001154.1:0-69233 GCA_014119065.1 Orius insidiosus | reverse complement strand
TCGAATTATGGTGTTAAAAAGTTTCATTTTTTACGTTAAGTTGCAGCAAATCGTTCCCCACTAACTGTTGCCAAAAAGATTTAGACCCAATTTCGCTTGATTTAATTTCTGTCTGTGATTTTCACGCAATGCTAACTTGGGGGTCAATACTATGCCCAGGTATTTATATTGGGTTACAATTTCAATGTCAGAATCGCCATACCTCCAATGTTCTCTCCCTGCACGCCGCCCTCCATTACAAAATATCATTATCTTAGACTTGTTCAAATTAACCCGGAGATTCCAAGTATCGGTATTTTTTTAACATGTTTATCATTCGCTGTAGCGAGGGCGGTTCTGAGGCGAGCAGAATAACATCGTCGGCTAAGCTAAAAGTGGAACCTTTTTCCTCCCTATTTGTACCCCACCCCCATCTAGAAATTCTTCCAATCGTTAAGAATAGAGCGAATAGCAGGGGACTAAGTATACAGCCTTGTTAATGCCCATTTCGATCGCAAAACTTTCAGAGAGCCCATTTTTAAGTATACCGAACCCACTGTACCCGTTAACAAGCCAATGACATTCCGAATCAATTTGGTACTAAACCCCATAATTGTAAGCTTATCTTCAATGCGTTTCCTATCAATAGTGTCAAACGCCGAAGCAAAGTCTACAAAGAATGCATACACTTTGCTTCTTTTCCTACTTAACTTCAACTTAATTAAATTAAACAATGTGAAAATATTATCCATCGTGAGTACCCTTCCCTAAATCCGCTCTGAAATTCGTTTAGGAGATTGCAGCGCTTAGCGAATTCTTTTATTCTATCACAAAGGAGGCCTGCATAAATTTTCCCAATAGCATTGTTAAACGCTATCCCCCTATAGTTTTCCACTTTTTCTTTATCTCCCTTCTATATAGTGGAAATATAATGGAATTCTTAAATTTATCCGGGATTTCAGCTGAGTTATAGATTTTATTGTAAAATTGTAACAGAGACATTAGCAGTGAAGGTGGACCATTCTTTATAAACTCAAATGGGATCCGGTCCTCGCCGGGAGCTTTATTATTTTTAACTTTACCAAGAACTGCTATAAGTTCATCCATAGTAAAATTCCTATCCATATCATCATCAACTATATAGGGGTCTGCGTATTGTATTCTTTCGACGCTTAATGTAGGATTATATAGCGCATGAAAATGTTTAATCCATTGCACAGGTTCAATGTTTGGTGAACATATCAAGCCTTTTTTCCTAAATTTATTAGCCAACTCCCAAAACTGCTTGCTGTCTTTTGACTCATCATTTTTTAACAACATCCTCATAATAAGCTACCTTCTTTCCCTGACAAAGCGCATTATATTCATTACGATAATTTAAGTACAACAACTTTTTTTCTACAATATCTGTCTTTTTAAATTCAATTAGAGCCATACACATTTTATGTTTAAGTAGTTTACAGTGCTTGTCATACCATGGTTGCTGAAAAATGTTTCTGAGTGGCTTCGGATTGGAACCAGCAGCCTTTTTAATACTTAAGCAGATATAGTCAAGTTCCTCATTTACTGCTGTTTGTTCCCTACTATTTTTTAATATTTTTGTCAACCTATTATGATATATATTTTTATCAATGGCTTTCCATTTCAATTTAGGATACAATGGTAAAAAATTTCAAAATGTTTTATTTCTTTTTCTAAGCTTAGTACCGACACCACTGGCATATGATCTGAATAAGGTTGCGAGTCCACACTGAAATCTCTAATGCATTCAACAGCATTAGTATTAATGCAACAGTAATCAATTACTGTGTTTGCGTTAGATCGCAGAAATGTAAACTCCCCTAGTGCGTCATTTTTCGTACGACCGTTTAGCACCAGCATATTGAAATCATTCATAAGATCGTATGGACTCACCCTCGACATTTGATTTTTTGTCTTTGGATGATCTGTTGGTAAACACCACTGGGTTTTTCCATATCACATTTTTGGTTATTATCTTTTGCATATCTTCTCCTATTCTAGCATTTAAATCTCCCATAGCATAAGGTTAATCACAATTATTTAAAACAATTTCATAAAGACTACGACTCCTTATTCCATTGAGCGTTACAGTTAATATAACACGGTATGATAATACTATCGATTTGATTTTTACTTTAACAATAGTGTCACAAAGGCATTTTTACTCCCCAACTTAACAATTTAATATTCTGGATTGCATTTTAATTCCGAAAAGACAACCCTCAGAGGGCCCTCCCTCTTCTTCCTACAACCTTATTAGCTGGAACCCATTCAGTTGTATATTCCCCCCAGACAATTACTCGAAGCTATTTCCTCTTTAACCATAAATGTTTCAAATAGAAAGAACACATCGAACTCTTTTAAATACGCCATAAATTGAGGATTACTAGGTTTTTCTTAAGACCTTTACATTATAGGCCATAATACTATACTACCAAAATTATTTCGAGATTTTACGACGTTGGTTGGTGTTACCTTGGTAAGTTATGAGGTTGACCATGATGGGACGAGGTTGAAGCAACGATGTTTGGTTCTTGATAAGATGATTCGTTGACTCTGGTAGGCTGCCAGCTGTCGAACCGCCGAAGTACTCTCTCCCGAGGACCGATCTACCGGTAAATCGCCTTCATCAGCAGACTTCATTAACTGCGCCGCTTCCTGCATTCAGAGAGTCGACAATTTGCATTATATCCGGGTTGTTCTCTTTTTGATTCGTCGCATAGCCATGGTTAGGTCACATCCGAGAATTTATTTATTACAGGTAGTCCATTGGCTCCTTTATGGCAGAGACCCTTTTTTTTAACCATGTAAACGCTCATGGCGAAGTATGAGAGTAAGACCGAAGATTTTGACTCTCAGGCTTGGTCTCTCACATTTTCATTTTTTTGACGTTTTAGCTTCATAAGTATTCGTCTCTCATCAAGCATCTTGTTAGGGTAGATATAGATGCCAGTCCCTTTCAACTTGACTGCTTTTGTAGAACCAGTCTACAATCATCACAATTACTTAGCGTCACCATGATCGGCTTGGCTCCTTCCCGACACGTCAGGACTTTTGTGTCTTTAATTTTAACATGAATTTCAAGTTTTTTTCGTAAAGAGATCGGCAATACACCGTCAACGGCCTCCTTAGCATCAGCGACGATTCCTCTCACTATCACACAGTTACTGCGATACTTGTTCTCTTTTAAAAGGGTCAATCGTTTAAACTCACGTGAATGATCTGAATGAGAGCGTTTTAATGCTGTAAGCGACATCCGCAAGGATTCTATTTTCGTTTCTAAGATCATTCAATTCCGTCGTAAAGTTAGCAGCGTAGTAGGAACTCTAACGCCAATTTCATTAATGAGATCATTAATTACGGCTTCCAAATCCATCACTTGATTTATTTATTGAGTATTTACCAAATAATGACGATAATTTTCGAATTTTCTGCGAGAAATATAAAAAATAGCTCCGGAAACTGCGATGTAAACAATGGATAACAGATCGGCCAGGTTATGTTCGATTGAAATTGTATTTTACACCCACGAATCGCATTAATTCACTATAAAAACTGTCACTTAACGATAGATTGGTCTATTTAATGTCCAGGTTAAAAGAATTTGATTTCTAACTTAATTTATTTTTAAAAGCGTCAAAAACGCCACGAGATAACAGAGCCGAGCCGATACTAGCGCGGCCAACCAGTTCTAGATTATGTTATGGATGTTTCCTGAAATGAAGAGCGTCAGATTCTTAAATAACACAGTGTTCAGTTTCCTTTAATGTAAAAGGAGATCCCGAACTAAGAAAACTGAAATATTTTTAAGAAAATAAGAACGTTGCATATATTTAAAAAAAATTAAATTAAGGAAGTTAAAACTTACATCCCTTATAGTGTACCTCCGTTTCAATCAACCCTGAAATCAAAATACAATTATTAAAAATATGGTTTTCGACGACACAGATTTTAAAAAATACATGAAGGCAGAAAAACGAAAATCTTCTCCCAAAAGAGCCACAGGTATAATAATTACAGCCCATTTCTCAAAGGCGTATTTGGTAAAAATCGGATGGAAATTGCGATCCTGAAGTTTTTTCACTTTTCTGCAAAGTTGGAAGGACCTCTCATTTTTGAAAAACCGTACATGGAGGGTACTACAATAACGGAAATGTTAAAAATTCAACTTCAAATTACTTTCTTCTACTATCGAAATCGGAATTAAATTGGATTCGGCCGAAATGTTTGCAAGCCTTTAAATTGCAACGGTTAAACAATAGGTTCCGATCTCCTCGATTCTGAAACTGTCTAAAATTAAGCGGGATCAATACGCCCTTTTACCTGTTTGCTTCCGAACAAAAGAAAGACAATAAATTCGTTTTAATAAGAAATCTTTTTCATTTTGTAAGATTTCTTCATTTTACTTAGCCTTTTGTGATTAATTTCGTTTTCAGTCACTCAGGTATTCACTCACATTTAGCATTTTCATTTTAACTTTTATTTGACACTTGGGAAGGGAAAAAAAATTTTAAAGAGCTCGGTAGAAAATAATGTCAAAAAGAATTAAAGCTGTTTAAGTTTGAAATTAGAATATTTCGGGCAGTATTCGTTTGGCCTTAATAACCTGTTACCTAAGGGCATGATTAGAGATGATTGGTGAAAATCGATCATTTTAGAATGTAGGCATGTGGGTAATTTTAGATGATAGGTCGATTATAAAGTCATCATTTTTTTGCCGACAAAAACGTATTTAAAAAATGAAAAAAGGAAAAGAATAAGACAGACGTTATCTACTCGTCTGTTGAAATAACTAAAAGTTGACGTTAAGCCCCGAAGGTGGAAAAACAAAAAAGACGCCTTTTAGTCCTACGCAAACACTTTGGTTTAAATTTAACGAACTTGACCTCTTTTTAAGTTTAAAACGGCAAAAAACGCAGGTTGAATTAGTGAATAAATTTGCATACATTGTTTTTTGGATGCTCGAATTTGTAGAAAAAATCTGGCAAACATTATTCCCACAAAAAGAAAGTATTTTTGTTACGATTGGTGTTATAAAGGATCAAGTAGGATCTTCAAAATGAAAAATACAAGCTTTTTTTTTTGTTTCAAGGATAAAAAGGAATGTGATAACAAGCTTTACTGCTGATAGTTAGGAAGGCATTGAAAAATTATGTTTCCTTAGTGCTTCCTCAGTGGGTCTTGTCTCAGGTACTAAAGGAGATTTTATACTGAAAGAATTATTTTTTTAATGCTCAAAAAGGTTGTTAGTATTTTTTTCTTAAGTGAACGTTTAATCCATCATTATAACACCAAATATTGAGAAAGAACTGATTAGTAGGTGAAGAAAAACATAAATATTTGCTAATAACAAGATGTTTGGAGAAGCTTTCGCTTATGCCTGACGGTTTTCTCATCAAGGAGAAATAATCGTCGGCTCAGGGCCTGGGCTTGATTACTCGGAGATCGGTGAGGACTTTCGGGCATCATTTCGGATGCAATGCGAGGTTTCGACGGTGGGAAAGAGGGGCGGGATGGCAATCAGTTTGACCACCTCCAACTTTGTCAGACCGCACCCATCGATTTCACGTCCTCTTCCTTCCTCTCATTCTCATTCTCAGTTCACTTTCTTAATGAGATCCTCCATCTTTTGGATTTTCAAAAACATCCGGAGGAAGAGTATTGGGGTTGTTTTTACTGTAGGGCATACATTTTTTTTTCCAAACTTATTTTTTGCCAGATTACCAAAGGATAACAATTTCAAAAGTTCCTTTAGACTATTGAAAAAAAAAAGTTTAAAATATGAATTTATTTTATTGTGTAAAAACACCACTTTGATGGACATAGGTGGAGGAATTTGCCATAATGCCTTGGAGCCCATTCAGACTACAAAAAAGCCAGAAACTTATTAAAATAGAATTAAAAAATCTTACACATCCCAGAACTAGAACCCTGAGTCTCCATTTAAGTCTATCTCAAATATCTGACAATTATAAATTAACTTTCATAAAGAGAAGCCATATTATTACCCTCCATGTACGGTTTTTGGGACAGGGTCTTCCAGGGCGTCAGTGTAAAATTGATTGATGATCTTTACCGATCATAAGATTGTTTGTGATGCCGGCTGTCAAACGCCACCAAATCTTTGTATCGAGAAAAAAAATTATTTTAAATTAGTGTCCCTTCTGAAGGATAATCATCAAGGGTTTTCCTTATTTTCTTCTTCTTTTTTCTTGGAAAGTTTAACAAATTGGATTAGAAGTGGAATCTTGCGTCTTAAGGAACTTGGAATACCCGGGCCTTCATTTTAAGGGCTCTGTGCAGAGATTGACACAAAGAAAAACAGTGTTAGCGAATGTAACCAATGTCGGTCCACAGCTTAATCCTTTAATCCCCCCTCCCTCCTCTCGATAGACTTCTTTTTCTCTCTCTCTAAGAACCGTTTTTATCGCTCCTTCCTCAATTTGTCTTTGCCAAAGAGTATAGTTTCGACCCTTTTTATAAGACCGAAAACAACCCCCGCCGCCCTCATTCAACCACGACCGTAAGAGTGATTTCAAACAAAGTCGACATTGTAAAAGTGGAAAAGGATTTCTTGCGAACAAAGAGAAAATTTAAATTAATTTTTTTTTAAATAAACATTTTGATGGACAAAAAAAAATGCCTCTTTAAATATTTAGCTGGCAATTTTGTTTAAATTCGTATTAAAAACTTGACTTCAAAGGGTTTTTTTTTTTTTCGTTTTCCCTGTCTAATTTTTTGGTTTGTATAAACACAGATTAGTATTATAAAGACTTTAAGGGTAATTTCCATAACCTTCTGGCTTCGGGTTGGCGTTTAACGCGGTTTTTCACTTAAGCCCTTTTAAATTATTCAAGGGCAGTATCGACCGTGTAGCGGTCTCTTATTCCGAACGAGAAAAAAAATATCCCTCGTGTGAATTATTTTCCGGAATCTAATTTATGAGGTCACTTCTTATTGGAAAGAGAGAGGGTTTAATCTGAGAGAAACGCCTTCGGCCTCCGCGGCTAACTCGAGGGCTGATTTGAAATGGCGGATTAGCCCTCCAGATTGGATTTTAAGATTTGATTTGAAGCCCCGGCCCTTTTCGAGTAGTCTTCCCTCATTATTAGATTTACCATGGAATTCCCCTTATTAATGAACGCCGGTTTAAAATTATTGAAAAATATACCCCTAAGGAATAGGACCTTTTCATCGCTTCAGAAATGAAAGATAATAGACTTTGAATTAATTGAAGCTTCCTTAGAATGCCCGTGATTGATGATCTACCCGATTTCGAAGTTTAATATCCTCTAAGTATAGGTAGTTTCTTATATAATTAATTCTAAAAACCTTCATAATAATAAAACGTAAATGGATAATAGTTTTCTGCAATCAACTTTTAGTCAACACGAAGGATCGCCATATTGCTTGAGCGAACCCCAAAGTGGCCTGCCTATTATAATCCATAGTTAAAGGAATTTTTCCTAAAATTATTACAATAAAAAATTTTTCCACTAATCCCTTGAATTCCCGACTTTCATGTTGTGAGTACCGCATTTTTAGACCCAAAAATCTACGGTGATGGGCCTGAATCCTGAAGGAATCCAAAAGTTGAATACTTCCTGAACGCGCCTCTTTAATAATTATAAAATTATAAAGGGTCGAGTCCCTTGTAATTATCGAAGTTCCTTTAGACCGGAGCTAGGGAGTGAGAATTAATTGTTGGAACTAAAGAGAGACTACTGGAGAGGCTGAGGAACTCCCTGGGCAATTTTCTCAATGGCTTCAACTTCCCCGGAGGCTCGATTCACGCCTCGAATAAGCATGTTGACACCAAATTAAAGCTCTTGTCACCCTAATTGGACTCCTCCTTTTTCCTTCAAAGGTGAGAACGTTGTAATCTGATGAAATTCCAAGAATTTGATTTATTTAAAGTTTTAAAAAAGGAGAGTTAGTTATTCATGGCATGTTTCTTGAATAAAATCTATTTTATTTAGATTTCAAAGTCCTAATTAGCATCACAAACGCAGAATGATAATCCAGAGAACTGTACAACACTGACCGCTCCCATATTCTGTTATCATTCCCTTTGTTCCTTCCAACAATGGCCCTTCTATTTTTCAAATTTATATTTTGTCAACATGGCACTAAACTAAAAATTTAATTAAAACCATAATTTAAATAAGGATGAAGGAACCTTCAAGGTGTTTAGCATGTAGGGAAGTAAATTATTCAGGCTTACCCGACATTCTCAACATTTTTTAAATTTTTGCACTTTTTAAACTTAATTTTTTTGTGTGTAAATATCAGATAAAAGAGAGGTTGTTAAGTGCCTCTAAATTATCGTTGCTGTTTCTGGAGCTGTCGTCTATTTTATGGCTTGGAATGTTATGGTTCCTTCCTCTATAAATCATTTCTCCACCTTCTCCACTTCAGAGCAAACACAATGGATAGAAAAAGTTGAAATATTGTATACTCTCAAAATTTAAACTGAAGTTAAAGTCAAATAAATATTTTGAGCTTAGGAAAAGAAAAGAAACCTTTATTGCGAAGTAACGACCATTTTGTTTACCTCTGGCGACCTTTAAAATTAATAAAAGGCGAAGTTTTTATCTGATCTCAGAAGTTTTCTTGCTTGGCGTTTCGTTATCTTATATAATCAAGACCCTTCGCTTTGAGTACCCTCTTGCTACCCAATTTCGCCTAGTAGTGTCAGGAAAAATATTTTCTAAATTAAAACTTTCCTTGTGCAGAAAGAAAATTTAATTTAAAAAATAATAAAACACTGAGGAAACGAAGCAGAAAAAAATTAATATTTTTACTGGGTCAAAAAAATTATTGTAATTTTTACAAAAAAAAATGTACTCGAAGTGTGGTTTAGCACGTCGATAAAAAAAACGAGGTATTTTTAAGAATCTGAAGAATATCGGACCATTAGTACAATTGTAGCGCACTAAACTTCAGAATTATAAACGTCCGCCATTTTTGCGAATTCCAAAAAAGCTCTTGACATTTTCAGTGGAAGATTCTGTGAAAATGTGGTGAAAATTGGATGATCATTGCGGCCGTGAAGTTACGAAAAACTGGCGGCGGAGGCCAGTGCCAAAAACAACCTTACCTACAATCGGTAAAAATCACTAATTTTTCTCTTTCCTAGAAAGACCCCCCTCATAAAAACCGTACATGGAGGGTAATGCACTATTTTCTCTTTGAGAATTAGAAATAATAAATAGAGTTTTAATAAGAAAAGTTCTATCAAATTCTAATTTAAACTAACAATGGAAGCATTTGAGATACAGTAAATGTTCTTAGCTAAAAATGACTTCGTGACTTGTACCAACGAAAAAGGATTTCTTCAACCATAATTAATATTGAACTGCCCCTTCAATTGTTATTTCCGTTTGAACGCTTTTGTAAAACAAACCTTTTGTTCTCAAAAAAATTTTTAAATATTTTACGAGCAGAAAAGGCAAGTAAATTAAAAATAATGGGGGATAGGAGTGACTGAAATATGATCGAATAATCTTCTCCGGTTTTCCCCCTCCGACCGTATGCATTATTTAAAACTAATTACTGCGAAAAGTGATTTAGAATGCGCTAAATGAGAATTCAATATTTTCCTTTGTTGTAATTCATTTGCCGATCACGTTGCGGGTCAATGCTGAAAACGTTATTGTCCTCGTCTCTTGAATTCTGATGGGGTAATGGGAGTTTGAAAAGAAGCTTAATTTGTAGTTTGGAATTTGTAAAGGAAGATGCGCTGGTAAACATACACATGGGAACGGCCGTGTGTGTTCAATTTCCGCTTTCCGGTTATTATTTATTTATTTGTACAAGCTTGTTTGCTCTAATAACCAGTGAGTTTCAATTATTGTGAACACAGATAATTTTCCTGTCCATATACGGGGTTTTCCTACGGTAGGAAGCGAAGTTTAAATTTAATGGGGAGTCGCCATGGCGTAAAGCTCCCAAGAAATAATTTTTATCGGATATGAAAGCAGGAAAAACGCCCGAAAAATCGTTAAAAAGGATCTGTTTTTGATCATTTTACCATAGCAAACATAAAAGAGGTTAAAAGGTAGCTTTCTCAAAATAAAGTTATTGACATGCCCTCCGTAGGTCTCCGAAAAAGCTCCATTTGATGTGAATTATGTTTGTTACCCATTTCTTTTGGAACACTTCACAGCTCCAATTTTCATCAAATTCAGGCTAGCCAACCTCACAGGTTTTATTTATTTTATATGTTCTATAACTTCTACAAGACTCCAACGAAACCAATAACTGCTTTCTTGAGAGAGGAAAAAGGTTTGAAAGGTTAAAATGAAAATAAAGACTCGGTGTTTTATCAGGGACCTTTGTCGGAAATTAAGTTTTGGCAAGTTATTACAAGTTGAAGTGTGGAACGTGAATATTGACAGTACTCTTCAAAAGTTCTCTGTTCTTGAGACCTCCGCCTTATCCTCCTTATCAGCCTCAAACTGCTTCAATAACGTGTACTTCCTCCTGAAAAATCCGCAAGTTTTCATCCGCTTTATACTTGATATGGGTTATAAAGTCAAAAACATGTTCTCAAACTCTTAATCTATTTTTAGAAATATTCAATTTTTCTATGTTGACTTAAAGCTTTCAAGCTTTTTTTTTCTTTTATGTCTTCTATGAAAAAGTAAACGGTCACAATGAGAAAGATCCCAAAGCAGATCTTTTTTTCTCCCTCGTGCAAAGGAGGCCATATCCGCGGCCCATCCACGCTTAAAAGCGTTCTTTATCATTCCCAACGTCCTCCTATTTTTCTTGAAATCCAGGTAATAGCCCACAACAGGATTTGTACGTAACCTTAAACCTACAATCTCTCGGTACCGAAATAAAAACAAAGTAACAGTTTCAAGTCATTACGAACGAAAATTGCTATTTTTCCCCTCTCCGCATACACCAACATAACCTCACCGTGCCACGCCATTACATAATTACGCCTCCCGCTTATTTTTACTTTTGCAAACCCTTTAATCCAGGTTATTAATAATCAAAAATATCAATTCAAAAATTTGAATAGTTTTCTCAAGAAAAATATGACTTTTTAACATTAAAAAAAGTTATTGTCATAACCTCAATGGATTTCAGAAATGAGGTTTCCAGATCTCGAAAGGTCAATTTGATTGGTGGTCTTTATCGATCTTGAGTCGCCCATGTACACCGATCGTTCGTAGCTATTTTTTTAAAAAACAATTTCAAATTTATAATTTTCATCAGATTTTCACCAAATTATTTAATCATATTATAAAATATTTGTGTTTAATACTCTCATAATAAAGGGAGATTGAAAATGTTATTTCATGTGAAGAGAGATTATAAATCCGATGAGTTAATTAAAAAGTGGCGACGGACGGCCGGACGGCCGGACGGCCGGCACCACAGACAAAGTCAGGATCGGCAAAGATCACTTATCATTTATCCTACGGGTCTGGAACCCTTTTCTAGTAACAGGGGGGTCGGAGGGTATCAGTAACTTCTTGAGGAAGTTAAAAAATTTTTTGAAAATTTTATATCAAGGTAGAAATTCAGTACGGTTAGCCAAGAGAGGCCGCCCTCGAGCCGGCGAAGTGACTCACATTTCTGCCTAGAAAAATTATTAAGTAAAAAAATTTTGGAAAATTAAAATTTTAAAAACATGGAAAATTTTTAAATAATTCAAGGAATGTTTAGTGAAAATTTGGTGAAGATCGGACCAACAGTACGCCCACAGCGCTCATTTAATCTTTTGAACAGTCATATCTCCGCCATTTTGAAAATTTCGAAAAAAGCTCTCGTCATTTTCAAGATTTCTGTGAAAGGAAGCTTGTGTATAAATTTGGTGAAGATCGGATGAAAATTGCGGCCGTGAAGTGTTCCGGAAAAAGTGGCGACGGACGGCCGGACGGCCAGACGGCCGGACGGCCGGACGGCCGGCACCACAGACAAAGTCAGGATCGGCAAAGATCACTTATCAGATTTATCCACGGGGTCTGGAAGACCCTTTTCTAGTAACAGGGGGTCGGAGGTATCACAGTAACTTCTTGAGGAAGTTAAAGAAAGACGGGTAAACATTCTGCTCTTCCTTTTCGGAAGATAAAAGACGTCTTATTAAGAGTTTGATAAAGAATTTACTGTAGCAAACTCGGGATAAGATATTTAGGGTAAGTTTAAAAATCGGAAAAAGAATTGAAAATCTTTATTTTCTGGAATGAGTTTCTTCAAATACAAATCTCCGCCATTTTTGGGAATTTTGGAAATAATAATAAAGATTCGGTAAAATTGAGGCCATCAAGGGTTGAAGAAAAACTTGGCGATGGACGGATGGACGGCCGGCACAACAGACAACCTTAGAATCAGTGTTGATCACTTATCAATATTCCTCTTAGTGTACCATTTCCCAAAATCGGCACATTGAGAGTAATCCAATAACCCCTTTGAGAAGTAAGAAGTGTATATCGGATAAAAAATTGAGGGAAACGGCCTGATTGACCTTCCGCCCTTCGGCCGAAGCCATACTTTTTCCCATCGCTGCCCTAGACCGTGAATTAAAAATTGGTTCTTATAATTAGAACAAAAAATTAAATTTTATAAGCAAACATCCCTCCACTACGTTATCTCCCAGTAACTACTGCCCAAAACCTCTCCTAACCCTTTTCCCAAACATTAATATCAAATGATAAAAAACTTTTTTATCTACGACCTAACAAGCTCACCAATGACGAAACGGTTAACTCCGAAGGAGTATTCGGAAGTTCAAAATGCTTTTTCGATCACAGGAATCGCCCGTAAATTTCGGTGTCGGATAACGGGCTTCGATGGCAGTTTAGATAGAGGGAAAAGGCGTCGGGAAAATATTGTCTGTGTCACAGACGTGCAAGGATTTCCCACCCTTTTAATTGATATTGGGAGAAATACCACTACACATGTGAAGTTTTGTCAAACACCGTTTGATTTCCATACTTTTTAGAAATCTCATTTTTTTTTTTATTTCGTCAAAATATATGGTAGAAAGCTGATGTACTCAATTGATATGCGCATAGGTATACATCAAGGGAATGAATCATTCAACGGAGCCAGCTGAGGTATTTGTCATTTAAATTTCTCGCCTAGACCCTCAACCCTTTCTTACTATCGATGGAATAACATTCTTGCATAATTCACCCAGAATGTTCTTTAAAAACAGTTATTTTTTCAACAATAATTGAAAATAAAATGAAAAAATAAATCTTTTATGCGTGAAATGTGGTTTGAAGGGTATTAAAATTGAAAATAATGTCCGTGGTTCGAAGTCTGTAAGTGACAGATCAAAAAATATTTAAACATTAAGAAAGAAATGTCTCACCTGGCTAATGGTTCCCTGAATATTACATACATAACCCGCCCTCAGATTCATATGGAGGAAATTGAAAGTCTCCGAACAGGGGTGGGAAATAACCATTCGATAAAAATAACATTAATCTTCTCTTTACCTTATTTAGAAAAAGAACTTTTTTTTTTCTTCTCAAAATTAAAAGTACATTACAGATTTAGTGTCAAAAGTTTGTAAAGACATCCCAGAAGTTAATAGACCAAACTAAGCCATTTACCACAAAACTTTTTTTGTACTTTTGAAGGACTTGTTGCTTGGTATCGAATAAACTTAAATTAAAATGACGACAAATAAATTATAACCCTTAAACCAACTCAAGCGGTTAAGTCATAATTACAGTGTTACGACAAACAAATTAAATTGTTGATAAAAAAAGGGGAATAAAAGAAATCCCTTTGAAATAAAAAGAGTTTGTCATTTAATTTAATTAAGATCGTTATCGCTTCGCCATTGATTCGACTGTACTCTTTTCAAGCGTTATAAATACCTAAGCGTTTTATCGTTAATAAACTTGTCCCCTGTACTCTTTCTGGCACTTCTTATTTATTTATTTTTCTTTTGTATAGTCAGGAAAGAGTGAGGAGACAAAGCCTTCGTCATATTCTTCAGTTCTCTTTCGGTGTAAACAACAGATTTTCGGACCTTTTCATGCAAGAAGAAAATCTCCTATTCTTTCCTAATGGCCAGAACACCTCTTGAAGGAGTTTTGAGTGTTATGGTAGGTTTATTGACTCAGAAAACAACTTTTTCCTCAAGATTTTCGGCCAAAAATTAAATGAGGACCACCTTAATTCAACCATTTTCTCATGTTCTGCGAGTCTTTCTATGCCGAAAAATTGAGTTAAAATCCTTAAATTAGGTAAAAATAAGTTTTTTTTGACTAAAAAGAACTAGATAAGTGACAAAAATCAGGTGGAAACTCGAGGAAAACTCTTTAAAATTGGGTAATTGTGAAAAATTAATGAAAACAATCGAAATTATTGTAAAAAGGGGATTTTTGGACAAAATATTGATAGACCTATTTCTTTTAAATTAACATATGAAAATTAACTACAGACTTGAGATATTAACTTAATTATAAATGAAAAAAAAAAATCAGTTTTCTGTAATCTCGCCCTCGATAATCACAGCAAGAACAATGAGGGACTTGGAATGTAATTAAATTAGAGGATATTCTCGTTTTTTGTTGAAGAATTTCCTTTCATGCTTTGTTCGAAGTCTCAATTCACTATAAGGGCATTTAATTTTTAACGATTTGAACCTTTCCCGGTAAGATTCGGTATCCAGGCCGGACGTTGAATACGCCATGACTTCACATTCTTTGAATAAATAAAAAGACATGAACTGAGGTTACCTCTGACGTGACATAGGTACGTGATTCGTTATAAATTAATGAATATCCCTTTTTTCCCTTCAAAGTTCACTTTTTTTCTGAGCTTGATATTTGGAGAAAAATTTCATCTTCTTTTCTTTCAATGGCAACATTTACAGGGCTTTCCCTCGGTTTATTGGGCAAGAAAAAAAAATTTTTTTTCCACCCGCATTTTTGACATAATCCCCATTTTACCAGATAACTTTTTCGCTCGTTTCCCTCCTTTCGGCCAAGCGAAACCTTTTACCAGACTTTAAGGATGTTTTGAAGGTGCCCAGGTATCACAATTGTATTTAAAACCTTTGTTTTATCCCCCCAAAAACAATAGGCAGAATTGAGATATACAGTATTTTCACACAACAAAGTGTACACGTCTCGCACGGTAAAATCATGCTTCCCAAATGTTTCATAATATAACAGACCTAGATAAACATTGTGGGCGTTTGGACAATTTACATATTAAGCAGTCCGACTATCAGTTACGATAGTAGAGCTACTTTAGCCCTACCTGACAGTTAAATATACCGCACCTGTTATTCGCAACCCATCCCTGCGAACGTTAAAATTTAAGCTAAAACATTATGAATATGAGAATAATTTTTACACTTAAATTTTAAATTCACATGAGGAAAAGAAAAAAAAGAATTTCCGGTAGAATGCTTGGCAAACAAGTTTCCACCTACGCAGGCCAAAATGAGGATTAAGGTTTAAAAGCAGAGGATATTAAACAGTCAAGTATTAAGTAAATAGCATACATACGTTCCTCTTATAAAATAATTATTGCACTGAAATTTTCGTTTATAGCAATAATTGTGTACAAAGTCTAATAATAAATTTGTGTTGAGCATTATTGCTTTAATCAAAGTAATGTGGGGTTTATTGTGTTAGTTCAAAAGCGAATTTCAGCTTTAGATCAATTCAATCCATACGACAATCACCTTAAGTTATTGTAGATCAAACTTCAATTTATTGATCAGACCTTTCAGATTAAGCACCTTTTGAATAAACATAGTTTCTATATGGATTTAAGGGCCAATCAAATTAGAAGCGACTAAAATCTAACAATAACCAACGCCGGTCTAAATCATTATAAAAAATATTAACCCTCCAATAATTTTCATCCTGATAAAAACCTTAAAAAATGGTTTATTAGGTATTAAAATCAAAAACTCTTAAAAGGGTGGAAAAGCTTTAGGTGCTCTAAAGAGATGATCCCCTATCATTTTTTTGTTGTTCTTTACGCTTTGAATTTTTTTACGTATAAATAGAATATTGTAAAAAAAATCTGAATCCCAAGAGCCGAACCCTCATTTTATGCTCACACGTCAATAGAATTCGAAATACTACATATTGACTTTGAAATACTTATTCATTTATTTATAAATAACTGAACGATAGAATAATCTAAATTATTACTTTTTATGCTGAGCCAGTAGATACAGGTCAACCTGTCTTCCCGGATTGCATTACAGTAAAAAGTACTAGTTTTTAACTAATTTACTCGGTTTAAATAATAATGAATAATTATCCTTATATTTAAAAGTTTATTGGATAAAATAAGGGGATTAAATGAAATTGGATTAGGTATGGGATTAGTAGAGCCAGAAATTACATTTCTGAAATCAAAACCTGTGATGAAGCGTTGATTAGATTGGTTTTCTTTTGAAATCTCCGCAGGGGGCCATGAGGTGTCGCCTAAGTGAAACGAACTGATACAAAATCGTTAACGAACCTTCCATTAAGAAAACCTTAATGACACCTTTGGGGACTATAATCTCATTATGTATTAAAATAAATAAAAACATTTCTTTATACAAATTATTCATAGTCTTGTAAATTCACGTGTATGAATACAAAGACTGTTTCTTTTGGGCAATCTAAACCACCTGCTAAACTCTTTTTTTTTTTTTTGCATAGGATGTAGCATTTTAGGTAGTAAAATCTCTATTCTCTTCCGCTTCAGGGCACATACAATACGAATCAAATTGGACTCTGGAAACAATCCGGCTTAGCTGAATTCATGTAACTGCCTCGGGGAGAGAAAAAAAAGGAAGGAAAAAAAATAAGGGCCACAAACGGCGAGATTCTTATTTGAAACGAAAAGACCCTGGAACCGAAGTCGATACTTGACAATTCACTAGCAGTTTTTTTCATCCCTTAATATATAACATTCTCTATAAACTATTTTCATTTTATCAAGTTTTTGTTCATTTTGATGAGGTTTTGACCTTCAGTGGGTTTTGCCGATATTGAGTTTCCAATCTGTTTATAGGATTTCTAATACTGGAGGATAGTCCGTGGTTTAGAAATATCCGCAAAGTGAAGCGAACTGTAAGATAAACTTCGCAACCCTTTATTACCATATTTTAACAAATATCAATATTCCATCCATTATTGTCAAAGGTTACATTTATGTTTTATATGGAAACAAATAATAAAACGTGGGAAAGGGGGGCTAAAAAGTTGACGTTTTTAAACAAAGGAAGATAAAGCGATTTTTTTTTCCACGTTTATAAATATTCAATGCTAATGCGACTTTCCCGCTGTGCCGTCGAAATGAATATCCATCAACAGGTTGATAGACATTTACACTTTCACGTGTTTATCTTCGAATTGTTGGACTTTTTCGATTTTCCGAATTTCATAACATTCCTGGAATTTAGAGCCAAAACTTATAATGCCGGCTTTTATGATTAAAACTTGGCGCAAAGTAGGGATATAAATTTTATAACTACATAAAACTGAATTACCTCGAGTTATAATTTTTAAAATAAATAAATTCGCCTTTGTTTTTGAACAATCGAAGTGGCACAGAGAGGAAGAAAAAAGGGAGACGCCTTCGGCGGATACTATTGATAAATTCTTAAGGAACATGATCCCCTTAGTGTTGTTCCATTGAAAACCCCGAAACTTTTAAAAAGCCTCTTTGTGCTTTCAAAAAATTTTTTTTCTTTCTCTTTTTTTAATTAGAAAATTGGAAAAGAGAAATCTTCTCATTGTTAATAAAAAAAAGTCTCCTTAGTCCTTAAGTAAACTTGAGACTTCACATATTGCAAATCATTTTTCAAAATAAACGTTGGAATTACTTGTCACAAATAAAAAATAAAAAAGTTGGGAGGAGTTTTTGCCATTTGAGAGGGGTGAGTCGAACCAATGGTTAGAGCAAGGCTTTATTGACTTCAATTTATCAATCTGAACATTTTGTTAAAAAGGGGAGAAAAAAAGAAACTTAATTCATTATGATCTGATCTTCCTGATTACACTCTAAGAAACAAATGTGATAATTAAGAAAGCCGACTGAATGAAAAAATTATTTTCGATTTTTTTCCTTAAGAAAGCTATGGGCGGAAATTGCCAATCTTTTTTCCCCTTGGGTTCAATTTCTGGTAATTGTCAAGCGCGGTGCTTGAAGCTCAGGATCCATTATAAATAAATGTGATGCTAGATCGACCAGGGGATGAGAAAAAAAAACCACTCCAATTTTTACAACTAAAAAAAATCCCTAATTATTCAATAAAATATTTTTTGGGCAAATAAACATAAAATGACAAACAAAGGTTTAAATCCGAGATGGAATTTCAGAATCTAATTAAACGAAGGGGAAGTTTTGACATGAAATTTAAGTCAACCTTATCCTACGTTATTACAAGACTGAGGTCTTCATAACGCCGAAATTACCTTTTTAACACTTCCTCTGACACTTGATCGTTAAATAAACTTATTTTGCTTTTTTTTATTATGAAAGCTGAGTATAGGGCAAGGTAATATTCTCTAGTTTTTCTTGAAAGTTTTTTTTAGTAATAGGAAAATTGACGTACATACAATAAAGGTACAACAAGAGGTAACTCTGCAATATCAAACCACTTCCTGTGGAAAAGCCACTTTACTCGTCACGCAAACCTTGAATTAACCTTCACTAATCTGAGCAGCTCAACCTCCAAGGATAATTTGAAAAATAAAAACATGTTTTTCTGGCTTTAAAAAAATTTGGATGATTTAAAAAAAATTCTCTTAGAAAGAAAGAGAAATGGGTAAGCGATAGGATCGTTGAAGGGACATCGGGTTTATTGAGGTTTGTCTCTAAAACTCTGGAAAATGGAAGCCTGAGGATTCTTTAAGAAATCCTGCCCCTTTCCGATAAACTAGCTTCTGATCCTCTTATTTGCCCTTTTTTCTCTTTTCCCCCAAAACCTCTTTCTTTCAGTCAAGCAAGCAAATACCTTTCCTATTATGAGAAGGTTTTGATGATTTAGAGGGAGTCCCGGCGAAAATGTTCTCAAATGGGAGGAAAAGAATTTTTTTATTATCTAATAATGGCGAAAGTGTCCCAG
This sequence comes from Orius insidiosus, assembly GCA_014119065.1. Lineage (NCBI taxonomy): Eukaryota > Metazoa > Arthropoda > Insecta > Hemiptera > Anthocoridae > Orius > Orius insidiosus. Next base: position 50,170 of record JACGAQ010001154.1, on the reverse strand, counting down.
AAAATCGACTCCCGACGGTCTGAACCCATAGGTTCTCGAGGTTATTAAGAATCTTTAAATAGATTCATCTAAAGGTGTGAGTGATAAAATGCTTGATAAACATTTACGCGAAATTCAAGAGTATTTTGTAACTTGGGGAGCTTTTACGTGTAAAGCATCTCCCACTCTGTTTTACGAGTTTAACTTTAAAATCGGCCTTTTAAAATTGTTTTATGGCCCTATTGTTTCATCTTTACGTGCTTATGATTTCGTTCTGATAAAACTGAACGAACCCTTCAATAACCGTTAAATAAACTTCGAAAAAGGCACATATGAACGAAATAGAGTTTAGATAAAAAATATTATTTATTGAAAGTAGAAACGTTTATTAATAAAGACGTTATTAATTAGAACGTCTGGAACACGTGATTCTCTCACTATTTTTAACCTGTCCTTTGCAGAAACCGTCATAGTCCGACACTCAATTCAAGCTGTCACTTATAAATTCCTTGTTGAACTTTGCGTACAAATAAAACATCTGGTAACATTTATTAAAGGGCCTTTAGTCTTTCAGGGTGCACTCACAAAGGGCTTTACTTTACTTTCCATTAATTATATGAGAGTGGCTCCTTTGATAAAAAGCCAGAAAACGTCCTAAGGGAGGGGGGGGGGGTAAAAAAAGAAAAATTACTTTTCTTATTAACAGAAAATTCTTAAAGAAAAGTTTTTTAAACTGAGATTTGAAATAAATTCACACTAAGTCCGCATTACCTTGAGGTCATGCGGGTTTAGTCTAAGTAGGTTTTTAATTTTCTTTTTACTAATTCTGATCTTCTGTAGTAAAAAGGGGTTAATGCGGCTGTCCTTCGTTAATTCCTTTAGGTATCTGATTAATTAATTAATTTTTTTTTGGGTAATTTACTTTTCAATGTGCTTTTTTTGCTCCAGTCCCTGATTTTGTAGTCTCCCCAGAACGACAATATTAAGGGTGGGTAAAGACTCAAAGGAACATTTAAAAGTAATAATTTACAAAAAGGTTTTTTACATTCGTTTTAGTAACAAAAACTTTTTTTCGTCCCTCGGTGACCTCCCAATTAAAATGAAATATAATTTTTTAAAGTCTTTTTGTCAGGAGTGGATTTTGAGAATTCGAGTAGTGAGGGATTAAAAGGGTTAACTCGACCGGGGCCAAACCTCTCTGATCTTCCCGAACGTTAATTAACAGACCTTAAAGAGACGTTTGAGGATCCCAGAGAGTTTTTTTCCTTCCCCCCTTTTTTGACGTTCTTTCAAACCTTTTTCCAATTAAAAATAAATAGGGGATCTATCAAGTCCCATGGACAGACAATTTCTCACCCAGACGAATATTCAAACAGATGAATGACCTTTAAGAACGTTTTTTTTTCTTCCCTTAACTTGTGCGTGTTAAGGGTAACGTGACTTAAAAATTTACATTCTTAAATAACAAAACGGTGAAATCACTCTGACTTTTCCAAGTGCATAAGAAGTTTTATTTTTTATTTTTCGAACAATAAAAGCCATATTTTATAGTATTTAATTAAATGATTTCTTTGAACAATGTCTCCGTTCATCTATCCGAAGTGTGAAGCCGTGTGTGATGAAAAAAATCGTTCTTTTAAAAGGCCATTCCTCGGTTTAAATATTCGTCGGGGTGATAAATTGTCTGTTTTCGTGGATAGATCTATTTATTTTTAATTGGAAAAGGATTGAAAAAAAAGGGAAAAAAAAACCTCAATGATCTTCCCTAGCGTTAATTAACAGACCTTAAAGAGTTTGAGGTTCCGAGAGATTTTTTTATTTCTTCCTCCCTTTTTTGACGTTCTTTCAAACCTTTTCAAATTGAAAATAAATAGGGGATCTATCAAATCCCACAACAGAAAATTTCCCACACGAATATTTAATCATTGTTCTTTTAAGGGTTCTTCAATCATTGTTTTTCTTTACTGTCATGGTCAGGTTGGTCGACTTTTGGTCGGCGTAAAAATAATAAAAACGCGAGCCGACTTCTTGACAAAAACCACAATTTTTTCTTCAACTTGTGCGTGTTAAGGGTAACGTGACTTTAAAATTATTTAAATTCTTAAATAAAAAAACAGTAAGACTAATTTATCCGCTCTGACTTTCTCAAGTGCATAAAAGAGGAATAATTTGACTAACTTTTAGAATAAATTAATTATGTTTAATTTTTGAACTAGAAAACGCCATATTCTAATTTTCGTGACAGAATTTAATTAAAAGATATCTTTGAACATTGTCTCCGTTTATCGATCCGAAGTGTGAAAGCCGTGTTTTCGTGTAATTTCGGAACAGCTTAAAATAAATGTTGTTTATCACACTTTTTTTTCTAACTTCCTCGACATTTTTTGTCGGTAAATGATCGCTCCTGGAATTTATGCTGATATTAAAACTCGCACCGTTGTTTAGAATAATGGGAGGGGTAAGATGGGCGGGGTAGAAAGTTTTTTCTTCAAAACTCCTTTTTTTCGACTTCCTGCATAAACTGAAGGAGTCGGAGGTTAAAGGTTTAACCTAGTGGAAAATTTCTCTACACTTGAACTTTCTAAAAAATTCCTCAAATTCGGTAAAATTCACATTGTCCCAATTAAATATCGCATGAATAAATACAGAAAGTTGACTTTTGCAAACTCAGATTAATAATTCGATAGCGTTTAAAAGTTTAAAAGTTTTGATGAGTTGAATCAAAATCTAAATAATTGTGAATATTCATGTTCGATGTATTTAATGAACTTGTTTTATAATGATAAAAATAAATTTTTTTCATGTTTATAAATTTTTGGCATATTTTATTTTTATCCTAAGTGACGAAAGCTGGAAAGTGAGAAAAAAAAAGATTTGGAGACAGTTTCCTGTTTTTAGGGCATTCATCTTACCCCAAATGGAGCCATTAGGAAGTGGCGTAGCTTGTAACGACAAGGACATCTTAAACTACTTGGGCGAAGTGAGTAAAGTGTATCATCAACTACAAGTCGGTGGGGAAAAAAAAGCCCGATAAAATCCTCACTTGAACTTATAACGAATTTCCCATAAGAAAATTGATGGGTTGTCCTCAGCAGAAAGAATTTATTTTACTTCATAAATAAGTAAAACTGCCTCGTAACACAGTAAGTGTAGTAAACATTTTTGTGGCAATAATTCCGCATTTTAGATTTCTTTTAAAATAGTCAGGCCATAACCTATGAAGCTCTGAACTGGCGCCAAGGCGTTATGGCGATAGCCCCCGGCTGGACCCCTACGTGAAAACCTTTGTTGAACAAGAAATTAAAAAAAAACCTTGGAGTTTCGGCAATATTTAATTTGATAAATTTATCATCCTCAACAGAAATAATATAACGCTTTTTTTTGTGTTTACAAAGATTTAAAAAAAATCTGACAAAAAAAATTGTAATTTTTTCGCAGCTGACAATTAAACAAGTTTTAAAGAGAGAGTTAAATCTTTTGTCCTATTGTTTGATGCAAACAGTGTTGAATTACATTTTCCATTTTAGGTTGTTTGAGATTGTTAAACATCAAAAATAATTTTTTCCGGGGGGAGAAAATGGAAATGAAAAGTGGCCTCCTAAGTAGAGAATTACCTACGAAAAACTCCTATTTTAGACTTTTAAGATCCTTTATTATGTTTATTCGCGGTAGGCGTTTTAGCGATTTAACTCTGACCCGGTAGGATTTAGGTATGCGAGGGTTTTGCTTTTAAGTACCAAACTGAAGCCTATTCACTTTGAATGGTTCTCTAGCCCTGAGGGATATACAGGCGAGACCCTTACAAAGCTCTTGAGCATCATAGTCTGATCAATAACCTTTCCTAAGAATAATTTAAAAATGGACCGAGCCGGCCATTGTTTGATATTTTGATGAATCGATTTTCTAGGTTCTTTCGAAGAAAACAGGTCGTGTTAGACATAATAAGGACGCATAATCCTGTGTGGGCGCTTTAGCCGTTTTTCCATTAGCGGGAAAGTGAAAAATTCGTCTAAATCCGACTTGTGGAAACCTTTAGCAGAAAACCATCAACTTAAGGCTTTACTGAAGAAAAGTTTTAAACTATGAATTACTATTATCCCGTTTATTGATTACGCGAATATTTTTTAACGCTATTTGTAGAATTTTGTGTAAACGGCGGAGGCGGGATGTTTGTGGTGGTTGAGTTTAGCATTCGAGAAATTAGCATAGAGTTCAAATTTACCCGACCAATAGAAGCGTTTCCGTTAGAGTGGTTGAAGGCTTAGGGATTTCAATGTCGCATTTAAACCCACCCCCTCACTACTAACTAGGATGTGAATTTTTTTTTCTAACGATTTAACGCAGTGCAGAAAGGAGAATTCCGAGAAGAGTACCTATCATACGTAGGTAGCCTATAATTCAATCAACCTATTGGTCGATATTGGATGTCACGGACGTGATCTGTATGAGTATAAAAAAATTTTCCGCTACTTTTAAGCCTACGGCGAATTTTCTAAATGAGTGTTTCTGCAAAAAGCCGGCTTGGGTATTGTCAATATTTTTGAATTATTAAAAATGGAGGGTCCGGAAAAAGAGGAAAATATACATCCTGCACCAAAATACCGTGAAAAGGATTTTAAAATTAGGTAAAGGCCCAGTAAAATGGGTGTATTTTAATCAGAAGATAAAAAAAAAGGAATCAAAAATCTAGTATTTCGTCGCGTTAGTTCTAACACCGGCTATCTCATTTTTCCTAGGTTTTCGGGAGAGCCAAAATACGGATTAATTTCTCATTTGAATCAATGCATCACCTGTTGGCTAAATCGTGAACTACGCTTTTTCTGTTGGTAATAGGGTAAAACTACCAACGGAATTCGATTCTCCACAAAATTTACCATCAGAAACAATGCCTAACTCAAATTGATAAAAAATGAGATAGCCAGTGTTAGAACTAACGCGATGATTTATGGTTTTTCTGGCTAGAAACCAAAGAAAACTGAAAAAAAATGAGAGAAAAGGTCTCCATGTAAGAAAAAAAAATTGGCAAAAACCTTAAAAAAATATGATAAAAATGTTGGTTTCTTGGATAAAAAAAGGGTCCAAAAATTTGATATAAAGAAGACCCTTCTTTACTGAGGCGTAGAGGAAAAAGAATGAAAATCCTGTAAAATATTTCTTGTCCATAAAGTCAAGGAAAACGACCATAAATTCTGTAGAAAGGGAGAGTTCCGGCAAAAAAAGTTAGTAAACAGGGTTTGTTCGGGCCAAAAATCAGGGAAAACGACTAAAAATAATGCAGTCAAATGTGTGATAATCTGCAGAAAATCGAAAAAACTAGTAAAAATCAAACATATAGGTGTTTCTCGGCCACACATCTGAGGAAAACCCTTAAAATCGTGGCAAAATGGTTTCAAAAGGGGCGAGAAAATCGAGAAAAACGTTTTTAAAATGTGGTTCATTAGGCGAAGACTAAGAAAAACTCTCGAAAACCGGATTGATTCATGGGAAGCATATTGTAAAAAATTATTTTTTTCGGATGAAGGAGAGTGGGCCATTTCAAAATATTAATTCCATATTGAAAGGAAGTAATTTAATAAAATAACTTGGGAAGTATGGGCGAGGCGGTAGATTACATTGACCTTTAGACCCTTCTCATATCGTTTTGAAATTGGAAAATGTGGGACGAGAGATAGTTTATTCCCTCTTGCTATTTAAAACGAAAGGGTGGTCCTTGAGGACGATGTGAAGACAAATCGTCCGGTCAGTCCAACCGAACAATAAGCCTTTTCCTTTAACCTTTTATGTTTTGCCATCGAGTGTGCGCTGTTAAGCGGAGTGAAAGTTACAATGGAGCATGACGAAATTCAATTTTCTATCAGGAAAAGTGGAATCAAGTGGAAATCTGAATGCGTGGAGGAAAGAGAAGAGTGCGTAGGGTGCGTAACCCCTTTGATCACTTTTACAACAATAACTGAACCGTAACCGGTCCAACTCGATTTAATTAACCTATTAAGTCCTAAATCTCATCAATCAGACCCTCCTTGCATCCACTTCGACAAAAAAAAGGGACCGTATTTACATCAAAGTTCGAGCGGACTTTGAAACTCTACAATTAGGCCTGGATAAACTCAAAGTTAACTTTTTACTCAGAAAAGCTTTTCCATTTTATGAAAAATTGATATTTTAAAATGTGTCACGTTTCTCACTAGACTGAGAAAGGTTACTCATTTTATAACTTGATAAAGCTAAGACACGATTATAATAATTCATTGAAGCGTATATAAAAACCAAGCTTGAAAATTTCCTCAAAGAAAAGTTATTGTAATACTCTCGACGAGCGTTTTGGAAATTGGGGACCCTCATACGGTCAATCGTGTTTGTGGTGCCGGACATCCGTCCTTCTACTTTAATTTTACCAAAGCACTTCACGGATGAAATTTTCATCAATTTTACTGAGAAAGGCGAAAACTCATCTGTCTTAAGTTTTTCTGAATATCCAATCTTCACAATACAAAAAAAGTTTTCTTTCTGTCAATGTTTCATCACGTTTCTTTTATTTTCACCCCTTAATTTGAGAGATAAGAGGGGCCTCAAATAATATTCTCCATTTTTTTCTTTTTTCATTTGTGCGTGGGTTCCTTTATCTTTAATTTTTTTTTCCAATCCCGGAAACTGGAGAAAAATAATGGAAATATTACATTTTACATGACCTCCATTGCACTCGTGTGCAACATTATTTTCGTCTTATTGATCAAGTTCAATTATCCACGCTTCCATGTGAACATGTACTAAATTTCATTTTTTATCGTACAAAACACAAGGTCTCTTTTAGTAAAGGTGTAATTTTAATACAACTAAAGACTTTGTACTTAGAAAATGGCGTATCCTGTAATTTTATTTTTTTTAAAGAAAATTTTGCCTCAGGAAATCGACTTCCGCCTAAAAATACCGTCATTTTTTTTCTTTAAAAATTAAACTTATGGAAATAAAAATGATTTGTAATATGTGAGGCCTAGTAAGAAGAAACAAAACAGGAGATAGTAGAAAAGTTTCAGGTTACAGATTCACCGGAAAAGTAGTTTCATTCTTCTCCTTCAGCTGATTTATGTCCTGGCCAAAAATAGGCAGCCAAATTTTCGGGTTTCCGAATCCAAAATTGTTTAATCAATTTAACATTTTTTAAAATAAATTAACTTGGCTTCTCTCTAAATGTTTAATCTATAAATTCACGCCTTTCAATTTTTTTTAAACGTTGATTATCTCGCTTAATAATTTTTCATTTTTAAAAATTCCTTTTCAAAAATATTAAATTTTTGAGAGAAATTTTTTAAAATTTTAGTTTGTCCCTTTTAGTTATTTTTGGACCTTTTAACTTGATTTACTTACATTTCGATTTTGTTCCGAGAATTTTAAAATTTAGTAAAACTACGTCAACTGTTCAGGATGGAAAGAGGTGTAGAGTCGACCGTGTTTTGATGAGGACTGAAGCCACCCTCTTTGAGCGGACTCGAAGGGTGGCAACCGCCTGCGCAACCTACCTATCAGATGGAAAAAATATCCTGAATACCTACTTCTGAGGAAAAATTTGTAAAACAAAAAAGTTAAAAATCCCTATCATTCGTTTAAAAGTTTGGGAGAAACAAAAAAAGAAAGTTTAAGTTTCTAAATGCAATAAAATTATTATTTTAAAACAGATTTTTATAACAAGAATAAAAAGACGGCCGGCCATCCGGCACCAAACAGACAAGACAACCTCATGACTGGTAAAGATCACTTATCACATAAAAAAATGGAGAATGAGTCTGATATCTAAAAATTAACAACAAATCAAAGGGGGGGGGGTCTATCAAAAACTGGACGGGGTCCACGTGGACCCCACGTAGGCAACTTGTAAAGTTAGTTCACGTGGTAGACTTTTACTGATTCATTACAATTTAATTTTATAGTTTCTTCTTTTTTTATTATCCTTGTAAACTTGACCACCTTGTATAAAATATTCATTAAATACGTAATGTATAAACAAATATCCTTTAAGCTCTAATGTCTTATCGTCTTTCCTATCCTGAGGAATTTCCTTAAACAAACATGAGACGGGGTAAGTCATGAATATATACACGAAGCCTGAGAAACCTGGAGAATATTAGCTCGGGAATAAGGGAGGTTTAAGGACAAACGGCCCTCCCTTTTTTTTCTATTTCTCCTAGAGGGCAAGTGTTTGAAAAAGGTGTGGTCTTTCATGGTTTATTGGCTACGTGAGGATATTTTCATTGAATATCCTCACTCTGGAATTTTTTTATTAGAACGTGCCTCAAATTCGAAACCGATTCGATTAAAAAGCCAAACAAAAGATCTACAATAATATCCCATCGATTGGGAAGCCTTGGTCTCAATTATTTATCATTGTTTTGTAAACCTCATTTTTTAACATAAATTAATTTTAGGTCCGACAATTATAACAAAATAAAAGATTAGGATTTGAATAAAAATAGCATAACTGACCCGGCAAAGAAGAAAGAGGAGCCCGTTCTAATGCTCCAAAAAATTCCTGCTGAGCTGGAGAGCCAAAAACGTGGAAAAAAATTATTGAAGAAAAGATTATTTTTATAAAAGTGTCATTACTAGAGTATTAGAATCGGACCAGTGGCTCCGGTACTTCTCATCTAATGGTTAAATTTTTTTAAACAATTTGAAATTATAAGCCATCTTTGACAAGTGCAGTTTTACCAACGTTATCCGTCCTGTTCTCAATCAGACTTTTAGTGGAAGATGATTTTTTTTTGTTATTTGATTCTTTAATTTTCTTTTAATCATAAAAAAAAATATTTGCTTTGATCACTGCTATTTCAGTGAGTAATTTAAACATTATACTTGCTTATTCAGAACAACCCTAACTTTTTCCCTTTTTTCCAACAGCGGTGCTTTGTTTCCCCGCAATTCCCGATAGACTTGAAGGTTAGAAACAAAAACCAGCAAATGCTGACCAAAAGGGTATCCATTTCCTTTATGTCGAACCATCTGTTTTCTCTCCCCTCCCTCTTAAAAAGCCCCTTCCCGAACCAGCGGTCGTCAGTTTCAACATTCGGAAATCCTAACAAACTTAAACTTTTGACAAGTCGGACAAGTAGAAGCTGGCCGGGCTTCCAGATTGATTACGCCTTTTCCAAACCGCTAAAGTCAACCGGAAAATTCAGGGCGACATTTTGGAAAATCGAATTTCAACCTCATACATCACGAATAAATAAAAAATACATGGAAATATTTCAAATGGGAATAAAGTACAGAAATATAAAGCTTAAAAAAACAAAGGTTCAAAGAGAAAAATGAAACAGGCATACAAACTCAATCTTTCGTTTTTAAAATATAAATAAGTACACCACGCAGATAAAAGCGTGGGTTCAAAAAGTCAGCTTTTACATTCGTTTTTTAATAATTTTTTTTGTAAACAAAGTTTGTAAGAAATCAGATAATTCAATGTTTACTTATCATAAACATCATTTTTTTAACTTCCTTCGAGAAGTTATTGTGATCCCCTCCACGACGGGTTTTTGGGGAAGGGTCTTCCAGACCCCGGGGAGTCAAATCGAATATTGGTCTTTACCGATCTCAATTTTGTCTGTGGTGCCGGCCGTCCGTCCGTAGCATTCATTTTTCATCTTCCAGCACTTGAGTCATGTAGTAGTTAAATCCTAAAAAATAATATGATGTATTTTTATAAAATAATTTAGGAAAAGCCTTGAAGAGCACAAAACTCTTCCACAAGTTAGTGAAAATAGAAGAAAAATTGAGGGCGTTTTCCGGGGGATAAAAAATTATTGTTTATTGCAGAGTTTTATAAGAGAAATTTAAAACGTAGCAAATGGCCATTTTAGTTTTTGAGGCGTAAAAGCCTCTTTATAGGTTGGGACCGTAATACCTTAATGACAGAAGGCTGTCAGGAGGTTTAATTGCGGAAATTGGAGTTTTCTCTTCCAGATGGCCGACGTGGGGGCTGTAAAACAAACTGTAAAAAAGAGACACTACGGCTCGTTCCTTTTATTCAAAGCCGCTCTCCCACGAAAGACATTATCTATCCTTAGAGTGTAATCCCGGTTTTCTCTCGCCATAGAAAACACTTTTGGTTATTCTATTTACCTTAGAAGCCGTTATGAAGGAAAAAATAAATAAATCCTCATTTAAATAGAGGGCTCGAAAGTTTTAAAACTAAATCGATAAGGAGAAAAAGCGGTCATAAGTTTTAACAACTTCGGTTCGAAGTTGATGCTAGTCCGTTCTATTTGACGAAGCTACGGTTTATAACTAGAAGGCCCAAAGATTAACCTGTTCTCGAGAAGAAAGGAAAATTTCTGAGCCTCAACAAACGGAGAAAGCCCCTAATAAAAGTTGGCAATGTAAACCTATATTTTTGATGAAATATGAAAACGTTGTGCGAAAAGGTTCGATCACTGCTCTACCATTTTCTATAATAAGGTCGGCCTTTGTCCTGTCAGCAAAAGGGGCAAAAAAAAAGGGATCTTCAATGTATTTTGTTTTAATAAAAGCCTTGAAAGAAGATAGCTTTATTATTTTCCATTATGCTTTTAATTTGCAATAATCCGAGTTAGACGAAACCTTTTAATCCTGCCCTCTATTTTGTCCTAGCTCACAAATTAAACTCGACGGTATACCAAAAGAAGGCGACGTCTTTCTAATTAAATTTACTCAAGTCCTTTTAGAAAAGGGGAAGAAAAAATTAAAAACTAATTAAAGGTAAAAATAAGCTGTACCTAAACGTAGCAAAGATGGTAAAGTTTTTTTCTTTCTCAAGTCACAGTGTGAATATTAAAAAGCTTTCTACCGTTTGTTAATTTATGCAAGACGCTTATAAATTAGTACGGCCTAAGTTTCAACTAATTTAAACAGACTCGTGGAACTCTGGTGATAAGATCAAGTCAAGCTATCTTCCCTAAATCTCTACTTAGGAGGATTCAAGGCTCAATTTGCCTATAGTGAAAGCCAATTTTAATTACATCAAAGTCACCTGATTCAAACATTTCTAAATCCCTTTATGTTCAGCATTAGTTTGCTTTTAAGAACTAAGGCAGAAGAAAATGTAAGAAAAGTGAATGAACGGAGAAAAGATCGTGTGACGTTTCAAAATGTCAAGGACGCTTTAGGTCATTTAGGTCAAAAATCTCCCTCATTGACCCCTTTTCACTATGTAAATCTTTTTTCGCCTGTTTTATGGGAGATCGGGAGACGAGGATCCCTTTCTTTTTGGTTTTTTGCTTAGCCCAGGGAACCCTTTTGGGTTTTTAAAACGACTTTTGAACGTGTCTTTTGGTAAAAACAAATACATACACCCTTTTTAACAATTTTTTGAACGTTTTTGTGGGTATTATTGGTGAAAAGCGATGTTTTTGGGGGTTTTCCTTGTCTAATTTTCAAAATTTGCTACTAAAAAGTGGAAGGCCTTTCCTAAAAAATACTTTTTAGGAGATTTTTTTCGATTAAATTGAGAAGAAAAAAAAAACAATTTTTTCTTTCTTTCACGGTAATGTCGCACCATTGTCTTCTATAAGTGACTACGAAAAGTCTGAGTGGAATTTTTCTGTAAGTCGTAGTGAGAATAAAAAAAGGTTGAGCGGCTTATGATGAATGGTTTCCGACCTAAAGTAGAAATAAATCAGATGGCATGTGCTTCAATGGGGAAATTTCATAAACTCAAGGGGCGACTCCCGGTTGGTTTTTTTTTCCCCACTGACCTATTCATCAAAATCAAATTTTCCCATATATCAACCTTGAATAAATAACAAAAGAGGCTTTTATAGTTTCAAATCTAGGTCGTTCCTTTAGATATTAATGGAAAAAAATTACTAAGTGTCGATTTTTTCTATTTAAATAACATCTTTTCTAAAATATAGCGTCATTGGGTGTGTGCCATAAATTTTTTATCTGTAGTACATAACCTGTAAGTAAAATTTATAGACATATACGTCGTTACTTTTTTTCTCTCTCGCTGTTCACATAAAATTTTAGAGTTTTCGCACGCTTGGAACGACACGAAACTCATAAGATTTCCAGTTTTGATATCAATTTAAAGTCACGTAGAGTGCATGCAAATAAAGTATATCACTTCAAAAGCTCCCTTCGGGGCCTACTAATCGTAGTCACAAGAGTTGGCGGCTAAATCCAAATTAAATGCACATATTGTCGCGTGGAGTTAATTATTCCTAGAATAATTTTTGAAAAATTGTCTTTCTAATTTATTTAATGCGCTACGGCCGTACTATTGGTCCGATCTTCACCAAATTTTCACCAAATACTCTAATTAAATAGAATTTATTTATTTCAATTTTTCTTCCAAATATATCCACCCCACGATAGTAGGAAGAAATTTGGGCTATTTACCACTGTTCCGAGTGGCCTGGCTGGGCGAAGACTTCCAGTTTTTTTTAACTTCCTTAAAGAATTTATTGTGATACCCTCGACGTCGGGTTTTTGGGGATGGGTCTTTCAGACCCCGTAGGGTCAATTCGAATATGATGTTTACCGATCTCACTTTGTCTGTGGTGCGCGCCGTCCGTCCGTAGCATTTTTTTCCATAACACTGTAATGAAATAAAAGAGGAGTAGTTGTTAGGGGGGTAGCTGATTATAAAATAATGTAAGATAAATGTTATATAATAAGATAAATTGTAGTTATAAAGTTATAAGAATATTAGGTAGGTAGTATGTAATTGGGGGGGGTAAGGGGACTTTAATCTTTGTATCGGACTTACCGCTGAGGGAGCTGAGCGATGATGGTAGCTTGACCGAGATCCGTCAACAGGCCCCGATTTTCAGTAATTTCCATCCGACGAGGGATCTCTCCCCACTCCAAGGGACTCTTTATTTTCCGGGAAGGCATCTGATTGCTGACCCGGCATTTGATGGACTTTATAGTTTTTATAACTATTTCACCGGGTCACCAGAGCCTCCCTTGAAGAATCCCAAATAAGAGGAGAGACAGGGGGAGATTGGAGATTTTGGTCCATTTTAATCATTACATATTCTCCCCCTACGTCGCAAAACCCGACGTCCCCGTCGGAAAACTTACCTCCGAGGGCCTGCTCACAGTCCCCGGCCTCTCTTACATCCCCCAGCGTACCTTTTGAAAAAAAATAAAAAGGGGGAAGGAAATTTAACAGAACTACTAATACTAAAATGATTAAATAATATATTAGGCTGGGGGCCACTCACTTTGGAAAATTCCTTTATTATGTGACCCCTATAACCTTTACAAGATAGAAATATTAAATTAAAAAAAATCACACAAAACCCATATAAAAAATAAAACATTTTTATTTTTTTTTTTATTTTTTTATACACTATATCTAAAAGTAAAAAAAAGAAACAAAAAATTTGGACAAAAGGATGCCAACTTTCCCATCTCAATGACATTTATCCAACTCAGGCAGTGTTTTATGAGAACTTCACCTTCTGGCATAGCTAGCCGATACCACAGCGACTAAGCTTGGGGCAGAAAGAAGAGGCGCCTTCCACGAAGCTCCCTCCTACCTGAGCTGTGCCACCAATCTAGGTCCACCGACATCCCTTTATCTCATCTTAATACTTAAAACTAACTTGAGCATGAGTGTGGCATATAATTTTTTTTTTTTTTTTTATTATCATAATTTATTATTGATGACCGAAGAATAAAAGTTGAATAAAAATGAAATTGAAGTGAACAAAACAAAAAGATCTATATATAAATATGAAGTATAAACAATTTAAAAGGGGATTAAATTGTTTTACATAAACTTACAGACATGAAATAATATTTTATAAAATAATATTATTAAAAAAATTAAAGTTACTGAATTCAAATGAAATTAAACAAATCTATAAATTAATAATATCCAAAGATTTAACTGAGGTACAGAAATCAGAAAAAATACTAATTATTAAAACCCAGAAGACAATTGTATTTAGGTACCCTAACTTCCTAACTAACTTAACTATAACAGGCTCCTATGCCACACTCAGCTCTCAAACAATTACACTTTTTTTTTTCAATTATTTTTTAATACATTTTATTTATTTAATTTTTTTTGTAATTTTATTTTTTTACCTTTTTTTTGTATTTTTTTTTTTTTTTTTTTTTTGCATAAATCTGTTGGTTGGCTGGCCTGCTGACAAATCTCGGCGTCTCTGCTCCCTCATTAATTTTTTTTTTTTTTTTTTTTTTTTTTTTTTTTTTTTTTTTTTTTTTTTTTTTTTTTTTTTTTTTTTTTTTTTTTTTTTTTTTGTTTTTGATAAGTCCGAGTTGTTATATTAACCGTGAATACACCGATTTTGAGAATCCTAACTAAATTTAAAAAATATAAGTAGGGGTGAAAATTAAAGAGTTTGCTAAAATAAGAGTGGCGGCATGAGAAATTTTTTTTTTGCATTTTGTTTTTTTATATTATTGCAATGAAAGCAAATTCCCTTCCTCATCCTTTAAGGAATAAAAAAATTACAATTCGCAAAAAATGGTGAGAAACTGCCCTCGTCTCGTCTTTCATTTTTCTTCCTTAATATCAAATTACGGCTAGACAATACTTGCCGTTTAAAAATTTTATTCTGTTTTAAAAAAATTTTTTTCTTCTTTCTTTTTTTTCACGAGGGCTTAATATTAACAAAAATCCTAAAACTATTCCTTCAATCCAGTCTGCTTCAATCATGTCGAGACCCAAACAAGCCCTAAGTATGGTAAAAAAAAATAATGACTCTAAAATATGCCAAAATGATAATAAAATTTTGAAACAAAACACATAAAATTAATTAAAAAGAAAAAAAACTATTTCCCACTGTGCCAAGTGGTCTCCAGGGTCCGAAATTATATCATACTGATATCTGCGGCATAGCCGGCCTTATAAAAAAACAATTTTTCGAAACCACTTGTATCCTTCCTGAAGTTCTTTCTTAGAACAAGACGCGACCCCCCTAAGCATTTGGCTTCCCCTTAAACCAAACACCCAGGAGTTGGTTGATTCGGGGCCCACAAAACGGAACCCCTGGAGGAGAAGGTGTCACGACATACTGTCGCCTTCAAAGAAAATCTTTGGCGTCCCCCAAAAACTCGTTTACGAACCCTTCTGAGCTCGCAAACGTAGAGAGAGAAGATGGATATGACTTACTGTCATCTTCGAAAAGAATAAAATTTTCCTGTTGTTTCTCGTTAAAGAAAAATTTCATCCTTCGCGGCGTCTCTCTTTAAGCCCCCTCACGGAACCTACAAACCTCTTTCCATGAAGGAACTTCTTCTCCCGTTTTAATTCATTCCTAAGGGAGGAAAACCTTAAGTCGCGCTCGAGGACCGGACCAAAGGTCCGTAATAAAACAAACAAATAAATCAACAATCAAATATATATAAAAAAAATATCCTCTTCAGGAAGGGTTAAACCTGTTCCCGACAATTTGGGGGAACAGGCAATTCTCTGCAAATATGCCGACGCGAAGCAAAGCCTGGCACCCATAGAGGCGCGAATGGGCTCGGGGCTCAGGGCGCCTCTGCCCCCAGGACATCCACGGCGTAATACCTTTTAATTCGTCTTACGTTGACCGCTTCATATGTCCATTTCCCATGCTTGATAAGCTTTGGTATCTCCGCACGTATTTCTTGAATCTGGAGATGCTGGAGATGTTTGGCCAGACAACATCCAGACATCTCCATCTCCAACTCGTGCATAACTAGATGGTATGTTAGGAAACCTACTTATCCCTCAAGGAACTTTGCTGTGGTATTCGCGTCAGCCTTGACCATTGCTTTGGCCACCGAGAACTTAGTGGTCATGCAGGTCCCGACGATGATGAACTTTCTCGAAGAAACAGACTGATTTAAAGGTAAAAACTACCCTAAATAACCAATAAACTATATTCATAAAGGTGTATTCACTGTAATAATAAAAAAATGGGGGGGGGGGAGGAGAAATTAATGAAAAATTAATAGTAATGAAAAGTGAATAAAATTGAAAATCCTCTCAAACGCTTCCACCGAAACAACAAATAGTTGCTTCCCTAACTGGTTAGTGGAATTTTTTTTTTTTTTTTTTTTTTTTTTTTGCGTTGAGAGGAAACTAAATTTTGAAAGAAGAAAAAAAATTTGGTAGAGCGAAGAGGAACGGCAACGCACCTTGCTGCACTTCCTGTAAGGAAGGACGGCCGCCTCCACCACTTGTAAGGGATAAAAAGAGAAGGAGTTGTTAGGGGTAGCTGATTAAAAATATAAATAAGAAAAGTTATAATAAGATAAATTGTAGTTATAAAGTTATAAGAATATTTAGGAGGTGGTATGTAATTGGGGGGGAAGGGGACTTTAATCTTTGTATCGGACTTACCGCTGAGGGAGCTGAGCGATGATGGTAGCTTGACCGAGATCCGTCAACAGGCCCTCGATTTTCAGTAATTTCCATCCGACGAGGGATCTCTCCCCACTCCAAGGGACTCTTTATTTTCCGGGAAGGCATCTGATTGCTGACCCGGCATTTGATGGACTTTATAGTTTTATAACTATTTCACCGGGTCAGCAGAGCCTCCCTCGAAGAATCCCTAATAAGAGGAGAGACAGGGGAGATTGGAGATTTTGGTCCATTTTAATCATTACACCTCACAAAACTCCTGTTTATCCGAGTAATAAAAATCTTTTCACCAGATTTTCGTCAATTTTTGGACCAAGAAATACCCTTTTAACCAATTTTTTTGACGTTTTCCTCGTTCTTTAGCCTAGAAATCTCCTATTGAGTAGATGTTTTCCTGTAACACCCTGTATAACGAGTTTTACAGAGTTTTCCGCCATATTATTCGTCGAACGCCTAAAATTAAAAAGTCTACCAAAGTTTTTCTTGTGTAAAAAAAACTTCGAATAAGAAACGTGTGAATTAAAAAAGTTCCAAGTCTCCAAACTTATAGAAACGGAGAGGGAACAAAATAACTTTTAATAACATTCAGTCTAGATTGTTGTAGGCCCTTTCGAAATTTCTTAAAAGGCTTAATTATACTCCAGTGTTCCTTAAAGGGAAATTAATATTCTTCTAAGCTTTCAAAACTTCCAAATCATTTTGTTAAAAATTTTTCCCTTTCCTCTCATGTCATTTTAACGATAGTGTTTTATGTGGCATGTAAATGAACTAATGTTGATGTGACGATTTGACTATTGAAGTTTGTAAATGTACATTCATTGTCAACATTAAACGTTTTATCGTGTAACCACAGCGACATAACCAGCCAATTTTATACAATGCTACTGAGCTCGAATTGATTCTCCTAATTCGAATGTTAATCAACCCACTAAATAAAGTCCGAAATGTCATTTATTTAAAAAAAAAAACCAAATTCAATAACATTCTGACGGCCAATACCGTAAAAAAAAATTTTTTACGCTTCCTAGTATTTTATCAGATTAAAAGAACATTTAATTTCCGCAAATCTGGTGAGAAATGGGACTTTGTTCCACGGGGCTGAACTCAAAATCGCAATCTGCTGCAAATGGGAAATATTCTAACTGTTTTAAAATTTATAATTAGGAATACAGAAAACGAGAGTCTTTTCGAAGAACAAAAGTCTTTTCGCCCGAATGGGTCTATAAGGCTCATTTCAATGCACCCTTTAGAATCGCTTTCAATACATCCATCACAATAGCTTTCAATGCAATTTTAGGCGCATAAAAACCATTTTGCAAAACATAAAGGTCTTGCGGGTTAGGCGTCTTCAATTTCTAGTGCTCGAATGATTTGAGGGTTGGCATAACTTGAAAGCTATGTAAACTATGTCGTTAAAACATTCGTCGTTGTTAAAACTTGAATCAAGTTGACTGATGAATAAATTTCAAGGAAAAGCCACCAAGAATTTCAACTTTTAAGCTCGAAATAAAATAAAGGAGACGAAGAAGTGGCCGAAAACGACGAAGATAAACAAAAACGTTCGAGTTTATTTTCTAACATCTTCTTCAAGTTAACAAGAAGGTTTTTCGCATTAGGAGGATCATGTGTCTGATATGTTGACTGGGTTTCTGGGTATTGAAACCGGTGAGGAAGGGGACAAAAGATAAAGAAAAGGGAGGGGTTTTTGAAATGGGGTGGGGTGGGATTTGGGTCATAGTGATCGATCCAAGTTCCAAGGCAACAACATCCCAACTTCCCTGGACCGCCGAACTCCCCTTTCACCACTGCTTCTGTACTCACCGGACACCCCCCTCGTCTGTCTAAATTGCGTCTACTTGACTCTAACTTAAAAAAAAGTTAATATCTAACAGTTACTTAAAATACGTTTTACGGGGAAAAAATTGTACTTCAAGAAGGGGATTAAAGAAACTTTTATGCTTGAAGTTGAACTCAAAATAACGCTCATGAAAAAAGCACCCCACTGAAGCAATCCTTCTTTAACCCTTTCGAGACCTAGTCTGACGCCGGATTCTCTGCGCTTCTGGCGCAGCACTTTTCCCCTCGCCCCACTTCTCCCCGACCGCACCCAGCAAAGCACAGAAGTGACGAGTGATGCGATCATCACGTAGTTCATTTCTTCCCCAACAGATGGCCAGTTTTTGCATGTCGCTAGCGCCACGGGAAGCGAAGGTATTAAATATCTTAGAGAAATAGAGAGGCTTCCTGCTGGGCAACTATAGTCGCCTACGGTCTCCAAGCGAAATGCAGGCATGGCAAGTATAAGGCCTGCGGTCTCGAAAGGGTTAAAGCAGATATATATTATCTTTCCCAGTTCACTACTAGAAGGAACCATTTTGAAAGCTCCCCTTGGCGGTATCAAAATAGACCCTGAATTTGAAATCAGCATAAACTCCCCAGTGAAAGTACCTCAATTGGCTGGCACAGATGCAAAGTGAAATAAATTTGGCAGTATCACCAAGGGGAGCATACAAAACAACCTCCTCTCCTAACTCAGATCAATACCACTCCAAATTTGATTTGGGCTCATTAATCTAAAAAGTTTAACTCAGCTAACTTTTTGTACATCAAAGTTTAAAGCATCAACTCAGAGGGTTTTTTTACTCGGCAGCAAATTTTTAGAATAAATAAATATTCAATTAAAAATCCTTTTTATTGTATAATATTTTTTACATTATAAAATAATTATGCAAATAGATTAAAATTGAAATTTTTTTACACTACTTACATGAGTTTAAAATAAAAAAAAAGCTATTTTTTAAGTATAATAAATGAAATAAATAAATTAAAAACAATTCAACAATTTATTTTACATCATAAAGCACATTAATGAGATCGCTTATGTTTCTTCTTCCTTCTTTCGCCTTCATCATCTGATTCGGTGTCCGACGATTTCCTTTTCTTCGATTTTTCGCTTTTCTTGTGTTTTTTCTTTCTGTCGTCTTTCGAGTCCTTATGCTTTGAAAGTTTTTTCTTCTTCCGTTGTCTCTCTTCGTCCGAAGATTCAGATGAAGAGTCCGACGAATCATTCTTTTTACCTTCAAGTTTCTCGAGTTTCTTCAAAAGTTTGAGTTTCTCCTTTTTAGAAAGCTTTTTCAAATATTCGACTTCTTTATCGTCGACCTTCTCTTCCTTCTTTTCGGTTATCATGCCCTAAAAATATAAGGTTAGAATACAAAAATTAAGATTAAAAGAAAATACCTTAAAACGAGGAACATCAACATGCTGCTGCGCATCCAAAGCTGTTCTCTTCAACAATCAATCCATCTTCTCTTCCCTCTCAGGAGCTGCAAAGCATCTGCAGATTCCGCGGCCATCTCGCTTACTGAGACTTGATTGAACATCGGACATTCTTTGTCTAAAAACAATATTAGTAAAGGTCAAAGAAAAATTAATTAAACCAACCTGTGTTGATATGACCCCATTTACGACATTTGATACACCTCACATTTCTGACTAAGATACCGAACGGCTGATCTTGAATTTCCGAATCTCCTTTGCAGTAGCTAAAAAATAAAATTAGATACTTCATCATATAAAAAGCTTAACTTACTCTTCTCTGGGAGCGTTGTATTTACGTTGCCATTCAAATTTATACTCAGGCTCATTATCTTCTTTCTCACGTTCTTTTTTCGCACCAGGTGGAGGTTCATACATAAAATTATGCTCAATTTGTCCTTACTTTCTCGGCTCAGCATCGCCCTAGAAAAAATAGAAAAAATGTTAAATTTTCGAATAAGTCAAATAAACGATCGAGGGTTTTCCCAGCGATGACGTCATCCATTTAACTTACTTATTGTTGTACAGATCTTGTTCTTTTTCATATTGCATTCTCAGCTCATCCTGCTTCTTTTTGTAAGCATCGTCTTTCTGCTGTGCCATCCATACCTAAATGAAAGAAAAATAAATTAAAAAACTTACAAAAATCTTAACTATTTTACAAACAAAAGGAATGTGATACTTACTCGTTTGAGATTATCGCGTGACGCAGGATGAAAGAACTTTTTACACATATAGTTATTAAACCCTTTACCCATTTTGTTTTATTTTCAATGCTGGGTAATTGAAATTTGAATAGTAAAAATTTCAAGTCGCACAACAAGGAAAAATTGAACACAAGAGTTTATGTCAACTAAAGAGTGGAGATCAGGTTTCCTGTGATCAGTGTTACCAACCCATCGGACCGACCTATACATCGATTATACAAAATGCTTTCATGTCCTTTTTCCTCGACTTTTCTTCTCCATTAGTCCCATTTCTGAATAATGTCTATAAATCAAAAATTATTCACATTGTTTTCAAATCTTTATTTAAAAATCATAAAATTTGCTTTTTGTCTTATGAATCGATAGTCTATCGATATTTTGAAGTGATAAGGTTCTCTTGTGTTTATCATAGTTTTGTTTTTATGTTGTTTTTTTTGGAACAAAATAAAGAAAAGTTCTTTTTATCTTATGTGGTTTGGTATATATGAATAAGGTAAAATTTGAGTTTTTCAAATTTTTAAGTAAAGATGGAGAAGTTACTTAGAAAGTTCCTAAGAAAGCTAAAGTTCCTATAGTTACTAAGAAAGCTCCCCTTGGCGGTATCGAAATAGACCCTGAATTTGAAATCAGCATAAACTCCCCAGTGGAAGTACCTCAATTGGCTGGCACAGATGCAAAGTGAAATAAATTTGGCTGTATCACCAAGGGGAGCATACAAAACAACCTCCTCTCCTAACTCAGATCAATACCACTCCAAATTTGATTTGGGCTCATTAATCCAAAAGTTTAACTCAGCTAACTTTTTTTACTTCAAAGTTTAAAGCATCAACTCAGCGGGTTTTTTTACTCGGCAGCAAATTTTTAGAATAAATAAATATTCAATTAAAAATCCTTTTATTGTATAATATTTTTTACATTATAAAATAAATTATGCAAATAGATTAAAATTGAAATTTTTATACACTACTTACATGAGTTTAAAATAAAAAAAGCTATTTTTTAAGTATTAATAAATGATATAAATAAATTAAAAACAATTCAACAATTTATTTACTCATTTACATTATTACATCATTCCTTACATCATAAGGAGCACATTAATGAGATCGCTTATGTTTCTTCTTCCTTCTTTCGCCTTCATCATCTGATTCGGTGTTTGACGATTTCCTTTTCTTCGATTTTTCGCTTTTCTTGTGTTTTTTCTTTCTGTCGTCTTTCGAGTCCTTATGCTTTGAAAGTTTTTTCTTCTTCCGTTGTCTCTCTTCGTCCGAAGATTCAGATGAAGAGTCCGACGAATCATTCTTTTCACAAGTTTCTCGAGTTTCTTCAAAAGTTTGAGTTTCTCCTTTTTAGAAAGCTTTTTCAAATATTCGACTTCTTTATCGTCGACCTTCTCTTCCTTCTTTTCGGTTATCATGCCCTAAAAATATAGGTTAGAATACAAAAATTAAGATTAAAAGAAAATACCTTAAAACGAGGAACATCAACATGCTGCTGCGCATCCAACGCTGTTCTCTTCAACCTCAATCCATCTTCTCTCATTCCTCTCAGGAGCTGCAAAGCATCTGCAGATTCCGCGGCCATCTCGCTTACTGAGACTTGATTGAACATCGGACATTCTTTGTCTAAAAACAATATTAGTAAAAGGTCAAAGAAAAAATTAATTAAACCAACCTGTGTTGATATGACCCCATTTACGACATTTGAGACACCTCACATTTCTGACTAAGATACCGAACGGCTGATCTTGAATTTCCGAATCTCCTTTGCAGTAGCTAAAAAATAAAATTAGATACTTCATCATATAAAAGCTTAAACTTACTCTTCTCTGGGAGCGTTGTATTTACGTTGCCCAAATTTACTCAGGCTCATTATCTTCTTTCTCACGTTCTTTTTTCGCACCAGGGGAGGTTCATACATAAAATTTGCTCAATTTGTCCTTACTTTCTCGGCTCAGCATCGCCCTAGAAAAAATAGAAAAAATTTAAATTTTCGAATAAGTCAAATAACGATCGAGGGGTTTCCCAGCGATGACGTCATCCATAACTTACTTATTGTTGTACAGATCTTGTTCTTTTTCATATTGCATTCTCAGCTCATCCTGCTTCTTTTTGTAAGCATCGTCTTTCTGCTGTGCCATCCATACCTAAATGAAAGAAAAATAAAATTAAAAAAGTACTTACAAAAACCTTAACTACATTTTACAAACAAAAGGAATGTGATACTTACTCGTTTGAGATTATCGCGTGACGCAGGATGAAAGAACTTTTTACACATATAGTTATTAAACCCTTTACCCATTTTGTTTTATTTTCAATACTGGGTAATTGAAATTTGAATAGTAAAAATTTCAAGTCGCACAACAAGGAAAATTGAACACAAAAGTTTATGTAACTAAAGTGGAGATAGTTAGGTTTCCTGTGATCAGTGTTACCAACCCGGACCGACCTATACATCGATTATACAAAATGCTTTCATTGTCCTTTTTCCTCGACTTTTCAGTCTTCTTAGTCCCATTTCTGAATAATGTCTATAAATCAAAATTATTCATATTGTTTTTAAATCTTTATTTAAAAATCATAAAATTTGCTTTTTGTCTTATGAATCGATAGTCTATCGATATTTTGAAGTGTTAAGGTTCTCTTGTGTATCATAGTTTTTTTTTTATGTTGTGGTTTTTGGAACAAAATAAAGAAAAAGTTCTTTTTCCTTATGTGGTTTGGTATATATGAATAAATTAAAATTTGAGTTTTTCAAATTTTTAAGTAAAGATGGAGAAGTTACTTAATCGTGTCGAAAAAGAGAACAACGCTTCGACTGGGGCTCCGACTATGTTTATGACAGAAGATGGATTCCCGATGACTTTCCATCTAATTATCACGGATTCTAGACTTAACAAACAGGTCACTGACCTTGTATACGAAATGGGAGGATTATCGATGAAGATTTTCAGCATTTGAATCCCAAACTATTCTTTTAGTCGAATCTTCTGTGTATGATTCTGTCAGGAAATTCGTGCGAGTTCCGTTCAAGCCGGAATTCGTGTTGGACAATGCGAAATCCAGTAAACTTTTGGACCTTCGGGGGACTGACGACTGCGTGAAAGATTTATCTCAGGCGTTCATCGATGTCATATACTACAACATCAGAGTTTAAACCTATAAATATCTACCCAGATGATTTATCTGAAACTACCCGGATCGCAAGGAAAGCTCCGTTTACTTCAGGCTTTTTGAGTATTCCTTCGACTTCTGGGTCATCTGACAGTCATCAGAAGACAACTAAAGCCGACCTTAGTGTCATACTAAAAAAACTAGCATCAAACCCTCAGCGTAAGACTTACAATTTCAACCGTAAGGTTACAAAGAAGGGTAAAGAGAACACCAAAAAAGAATTAAAAGCATCGGGACGAATACTGATGAAAGCTTAGAAAAGGTATCGCCTACGAAAAAAGCCAAGAAGCGTACTTCTAGCCAAGTTGAAGGAAATCCTCATATCACTCACCTATCTGAAGTCAACCCAATGCCAGAACTCCCCAAAAAAAGATGAAGCGGTCGAATAAAACTTAAGCACAACTGATGTTCAGAAGTTCCAGAGAGAAGATACCAAAAAAGTGCAGCATAAATCAACCAAAGATGACTCAGTAAACCATTGATGAGTGAACCTAAACTTAAGAACTCCAAATCAGGTATGTTAAATTTTGAGGAGATGCCAATGGCACTTGCTATTAAGTTATTTAACGTACTTTTAATTTTTAAGGAGGATCAAACCCTCATCTATAACTGTGAGGCGTAAATCTAGTCGAAACGTAGTTGATACTCATCAAGTGACTCCGATGTAAAATCTTCATCAGTCAGAGTCAAACCTTCAAGTCTGTTCTCAATACCCCAACTTCGCATTCTAAAATGCGACGTGAATCTCCCAAAAAATCTCCGATTTCACCTTTGTTGAAAGAAATCGGCCAGGCTTCCGTCCGTAAGAATTTGAAGAAATTTAAAGACTCCCCTGAAAAATCGAGAATTATAAAGAATTTGAAGAGGAAATCCAGAAGTTCTGACAGTTCGGATTCGGACAGTGCGTTGCGTAAAAAGACTTTTAAAGGACGCTCAGCGAAAGCAACCTAAAGTCACTCTTTCTCGTGTCGCCATAAGTACTCTCAACAGCTCATCACGTTCATCATCTAAATCGCCTAAAACTCAGACTATAAAGACATCGTACATTCCCAAAGCAAAGGGAAAACCTGAAACAAAAGACAGCTGTCTTGAAAAGGTATTTCAACCGATCAAATGGAGACAAATTGTTAGTTTTAATGTATACGGCCCCGCTTCCTCTTTTTCAGACGTTTTTTAATCTGTTGTATATATTTTTTCTGGCTTTTCTGAAAGTTGAAGCAAAAATCAAGTTTGTCATTACTCAGGATTAGTGTACACCCTTGGACAGAAAACTGATTTTTTTTTTAAATAAAGTCTTTCTGTTATGAAGTTTTTCTTAACTTAGATAAAACTGAAAGTCCTTGAGGCTTTCAGAATGGTGTGCAAGGGTATTACAACATTTCATATTTGTCCATGGGTTAGTAATCCCTGGGATGCTATCATTCCCAAAATTGTTTGACCTCTGTATTGGTCTCTAAGAAGTTTCTTGGTTTTTCCTGGTATTCATAAGACCCAGATTATCATTTCCTTCTACCAGTAAAAGGGGCATTCTGTAGGTTTATAAAAAAAAATATGTGTGGAAATATGTGTTTAAAATGTGTACAAATGTTTTTAATTTACCTTTTACAGAAAGGACAAAACTCTCCGGAAATCGACCCGAGAAATAAAACCGACCGAAAAGTCATTAAAATGAAGAGGCCGAGAAGCGTGTGAAAAGTCGACGATCTCAGACCTTAAAAAAGCACGGAAGACCAACGTTAAGCTTAACCCAACCAAAAAATCGGTTAAAACTTCACCTAAAGTTTTAAAAATAAATAATCGGAAAAAATAACTTTAACATTCTTTTAATGACGAGGAAATTTCAGTACAAAGAATTTTGTAATTTAATGTATATAAGAATTATATTTTCAACTCATCTAAGTATCTACCATTACTTTTTTCATCTCACTATGTATGTATAAATAAATGTAAAAAAATTTAGCTGGGTAGATTTCGATCTCATTACTTCTATTTTAGTATTGTAAATAATTATATATGTATGTTAATTTGTTACATACACAGTATATTGATTATTGTTGGAAAGAAGGTACTTATTTTTATTTTGTGATTTTAGGTAGTGGATTTTAATAAAAATAAAATAAATTAAGCTTTTTCATTATTTGATATTCCCTCTAATTCTTATCATAAGTAATATTTTTTTTAATTTAAAAACTTAATTAAGTACTGCAGTTTAAAAAAAAATCACCACCTGCTTATTAACTCTGTGTGTTTATCAAAATCAACAATTTTTTAGGCCCTTTTTGATATCGACGTAAATAAAAGATAAGTCTTTGCAGTACATTAACTTTTTTTCCTTTTATTTCATATTTTGTCCCTTTCCAAAATGAACCATTATTTTCCAAGTGAAAAGTATTGCATGAAATATAGAAATTTCGACTTGAGAAGGACAACGGCGAATGCGAGAGAAAGAAGCCGCATGCATAGTCTGAACGCTGCTTTGGAAAATTTAAGAAAGTATGTACATAAATATTTAAAACAAACTTCTTAATTTCATTTTAGACATTTACCGATCGATTTGGAAGGTACCAATCAAAAGTTGTCAAAAATCGAAACTCTTCGGATCGCCTGCTACTACATCCAACTTCTCAGCGAAGCATTACATACAGGGTCTCCCATTTGCCCAAATAATCTACATAGATTCCTCAAAAGTTGTTTAAGCCAGGGAAAAAACAACACAAAAAGGCATTCAGATGTGACGTAAGAAGAGATTTTTTAACTAAATAAATACAATATTTTGATTTTTTAGATAAAACTCAGAGGCCTTGAAAAAGAGCATTTTAACACTTTATCATTATGATGCCTTCGCAGAGCATATGGAATAGTAAGAAATAATGAACTAGCATTTTACTACAACGACTTTTAACATACTTAAAAACAAGTACTATACTTAATTAATAAATAATAAACATTAATTATTACAGAAATTTATTTGTGTTTCCTTTCATCCTACATCCCAAAGTCCGCGGGCAGCTGTAAACCTTGAAAAAAAAAAATGGTTGGAAACAGGGAAAGGAAATGTTTTAAGAAACCATTGGTTTGTCCCTTTAAAATTAGCCACACGACTAATATCTTGGCATAACTAAAACAATAAGGGAAGTCATTTTGAATATCATTGCTGCATAGTTGGAAAAAACCATCCCTCACACACTTGATGCACCGCTGAAAGTTGGAACCAGTTAGGATGGCTAGATGTTTAACAATTTATGGGAGGCGCCGGTGCTTATGGCAGCCAGCAGCCCCGCTGTCCTAAAAATTACGTGTTGAGTATGTCTTGATGGCCATACCCTACGAAGTACCCATAAGGGAACTCCGCATGCCATGCAAGTGGCAAACACCCTTTTAATACCTCTGGCCTTTTTCACCCATATTTATAAACATTTCACCACCCAGAAACTGCGGGAACTCAATTATTTCAGATACAATATTATCTAATCGATAATAAATCATCAGCATAGATAGAGTCTTGTCAACCAATTGAACAGCCATCATCGTATTCCTCTACATCACGTCCAAGCATGAAAGATGGAAAGTTTTCAAACAAGGAAAAACTTGCAAATGGGAAGGCATTTTATGTATTGAGTAGTCCTGACATCTTTTGGCTAACTGAAGTAACTGTTAGATTTATAAGCCAAAACGTTGGCATCATTTGTACAAAGTAACCTGTGAGAAGGTGTTTTTTTACAGCTTCCTTGGTGAACTAGAATCTAATAAAATAATTTTTTGTGATTTGTCTTTATTATATTAATTTTTATATATTAAAATGGCTGACGTAAACAAATATGCCCATCTATCTGGCATTGTGAGTATTTATTTTCCTATTTTTTCGTAACTATTAAGCTAATTATTGTAAAAGGAGCTCATGTCCTTTTGCTCTTGGGGCCTTTTCCCCCATTAAAAAGTCATGTGAGATTTATGTTTTTAGTTTTTTGCTTGCTTAAAATACATGTTAATAAAATGGAGCCATTGATTGTACGAGAGGAAGATACACAGTTTTGGGTTCAAGCTTTGATCCCTTTTATTCTCCAAGTTGTCTTGGAATTTCTCTTACATTTTTATATTTACATTTCAGGCGTACGACCAACCGGATTTGTATGAAACGTCCGATCTTCCTGAAGCGGACCAACCCAAAGAAGAAGTCGAAGAAGAATCCGAGTTTGTCGAACGGACGAAAATCAATCCGAACGAAGCCTATGAAAAATTCAAAGGGAAACAAGTGAGCGGAGAAAAAGTCGATTTTTCCGACAGACTTAGCCGACGTTCAAGAACAGGATATGGCATCTGGTAATTTTAAAAAATCATTTGCTTATTTTTATTAACTTTTTTGTTATAGTGGAGAGTGGCAACTTGTTCCTCCTGGTGAAAAAGAAACCCCTCTTGAAAAATACCAGAGGTTAAACCTGGAACTGAAAGAGTTAGCTGAAGAACTCGCCAACTTGAAAGATGTCGACAAAAATAAAGAAATCTCAGATCACGCCATCGTTTCCAATCTTGAAATGATGAATAAACAACTTGAAGAACTCGCTCTCGACAAATTCCTCGGGACTGAAATCGCAAGCAATATCTCTGATCCTCAAGGATCTCAAATTAAGTACGGATCCTCCTTTCACAAATCGTCGTTAAAGATGCAACATCTGCCTTTTGGCTACTTTTCAGGAGGGACAAAAAACTGAATCAGGTTCTTCTACATGTTATCATTTTTGGCGGTTGAAATGCTTTCTGATGAGTGTTTTTTTTTATAACTAAGTTAACTGACCGACGCCGCTGTAGATTTCGCTTCATATTTAATAAAAATCTTATTTTGCCCAAAATGCGAGTTAGCACATGTTGCATCTTCAACGACGAAATACAATCTGGCTATTTTGATTGTTTTATTTTCAATAAATAAAATAAACAAAGAAAGCCATACATCATTTTGAGCTTTTACGACATTTGAATCTTGAGTTATGATCAAATGAGCGATTAGTTCAGACAGATACTCAATTATTTTAAAAATTGAATTTTATGAAACTTTTCTTTTTTTAGTAAAATGCTCTCAGAGTTGGATCGCTTAGGGTCAAAGGCTGCTCCCAAAAGCGAGCCAGAATCTGCCACAGGAGATTCCAATGAAGTCAAATATAAAGTGATCGCTCGCCCTCAACAGGTCCATTTAGGCTCTTCGGCAAGAATAGCAGATTTGGAATCTCGTGTGAAGAGACTCAATGCGATTGTGGCCAACACACCGGATACTTTGGTGACTTTTATTTTTTAATGGTTTTGTCATTAATTTTTTTTTTTATTTAGAGGAGACTGGTGGCGGAAGCGAAAAAAGTTTGACCGAAACCTCTCATTGGGTGGCTGGAAAAGTTGCTTTACTTGATACCTCACAGTTAGAAGCCATCGACACCCGTATGTCTTCTCTTCTAACCAAACTCGACCAAATCGCCGAAAAATCTGCATCTATTACTGGCTCCGCTGATTGCGACACAGACAACAAGGTAAAAAAAATACTAAACAATAAAATTTAAACATTTTTATTTAGATCTCTGAACTATATGAACTGACAAAAACAACAGATGAAATGTCACAAGTTCTCCCACGTGCTTTAGAACGTATGGTCGCCCTTGAAGCGCTCCATCAACAAGGAAACGGTTTTATCAAATCGCTCAGTCAGGTCGAATCAATGCAGCAAACGTTAGCCAACAGCTGTGAATCGGCCAAACAGGAATTAAAACGAATCGAAGAAATGTTCAACAAAAACATCAAAACTATTAAAGAAAATCTCGAACAAATGGACAAACGTGTTAAATCGGTCACTGCTACTAAGAAAAAGTAACTGTTTTATAAATAATTTTTTAATTTTCTTTTGTATATAGCAGACATAAAAAATTATTTAATTATTTATCGGTTTAGGTATAAACTCATATTTCGTTCTTGATAACTGCTTTTCTGGGCTTTATCAATTATAATCATGCTTTATTGTAATAAAAACCAATTATTTAACTTGCCTCCTTATTTAACATGAAATTTGAATTTTGCTTTTGAAAAAATACACAACTTTTATTTTTAAATATGGACAATAACAAAAAAAATTAAGAATATTTATTTTGCACAAATAAGTTAATATACAAATGGAATAATAGTCAATAAAGATTTGAAAAATACTTGAAGTTCTCGTTGTGTGGATTTGGCCACGAAGTTAAGCACTTGAGCAGCAGGAACGTTTTTTTCTTCTTTGTACAATAAAAAAAAAACATTTCATTCAATCTCCTGCGGCACTAGTACTTAGACTCATGACCATTTAAAATAAATCCAAAGGAAAAATATTCTGAAACAAATATAAAGCTAAAACAAAAACATTAGTCATGATAAAAATGGACGTAGGTGTCTAAATTGTCCAAGGAAAGATATTCATTTGTCCCTTCCATTTGACTTTTGAACTCTGCACTTCATCCAGAACTTAACTTCCTTCTGTTCATGACTAATATGTAATAATTCTTCCTTAATTAAATTATAGGGGTCATTAGTAAAAAAAACTATTCAACCTACATTTTCAAATAAAAATTGGTAGTTTAATAATAATCAAATTCTACAGTGACTTGTTGAGTAAGTCTGACTAAAAAAAAGAAAATGATAATTTTTTAGAACAAGTTCATTTTTATCAAAGTCTTTATCAAAAAGAGTTTTTTTTTTGTAAGATAATACAGACGGCATTATATCCTTATTTTGTCCCCTCTTCTAACTAAAACCACATGTTGAGTCTGGAACCTTGGGATGAATTAAAAATTTGCAAAAGGATAAAAAAAATTAGAAAAGCTTCTACGATTAAAGTTTTAAAAAGAGATAAAAAGAAGTCAAAAAAATTACCGTACACGTTTTTCTTGAGACTCCTCGAATGTTGGTTTGATGTTGAAAGGGGCGGATGGTGGGCGATCACTGAGGAGTCATACTAGGTTTAACTAGCTTAATATACGTCAGTTAAAAAACCTAAAGAGCAATTTACATTGGAGGGAAGAGGTCATTTAGGCAATGGACCGTCCTCCCCTCTTCCGAGTACAGTCACTTCAACAGGCAACTCCGTATTTATTCACACCCACATTCTTAAATGAGCTTCTATTCTGAGGGGATCCAATTTTTTTTCTCTTTTTAATAACGTCTGAATTGAAGATTAAGCTCTTGTAATCCGGTTTTAAGAACTTTTTCCACACCATAGGAGGTGTCCTAGCCCTTGTAGCAACAGAATTTAAAAATTTTTGACATCCTTCAATTCGCGATCTTTATTTTTAAAAACTTCAAAAATTAGCATAAGACTGCAAAACTTCAGATTCGAGATTTTTTAATGATGTCCAATGGATTGTGAAATCTTCAGTTTATCATCGGATTCAAAATATTCTACGTGTTTAAGTTAATTTAATTGGCCTTCTTGTGCAACTAGGACCTCAACTTACCTTTTGCTTTTTCCTATTTTATGATAATAAACAAGGAAATCTGATATCTTCAGTTAAATTATAGGATTAAAAATTTTCCCTAGTCTTAAGTTTCCCTTGATCCTCGTAGGCAATGTCTTTTGACTTACGCCGCGCCGCGGAGGCAAACCCATAAGTTTGAAGAGCTGTGCAGAATAGTTTTTCAGAAGAGAGCTGTGGCTTCTAGGCCATTAAGCAAAAGCCCTATGAGATTTTAGTTGTTGGTAATACTAGTAACTTCTGTAAACCATAAATTTTATGCTTAAGTCAAAGAAAGATTTCAAACTGCTTATCGCAACTTGGCGAAAATTTTGACTCTGTTTACGAGCCTGTTCAACTGGGTTTTGGCCTTCTTTTATTTAGTTTTCTTCTAGTAAATAGGAAATCGATGTAAGTTTTTTAGGTATAAGGACAAAATTGTGAACACAATGATTAGCCAGTACATATCCCACATTGATACTTCCTGATTAGTGCCTTCCTTCTTGATATTCATTCCATTACATGCCCCCATCCAAGGTTCTTTAGTTAAACCTTTACCACGTCAAAAGCAGTGATTTTCAAACGATTCAATATTGATGAAACGATTTATTTTTAAAGTTTACGTTATTTTTTGTTCAAATATTCGTTAGTGGTGAGGCCATTTACGAAGAATTACTTCTAAAAGACGAAGTGTTAAAAGGAAGTCACGTTAAGAGACGATGGCTTCTTATTAAGTTAGATGACAAAATGGTGATTGTGTCCGCCTGTCGTCTTACTCAATGAAGGAGCTACGTCGGAGGGGCTTTTTAACACTTGAGCGCGATGAGAGGGTGACCCTTAAAGCCTAAAATATAAAACGAGTCTCCCGGCAGCATTGTTGTCTAGTTGAAAAGCCTTAGTAAAACCGGAAACGGCTCGTTTAGACACCCGCGTATGTTTTCCCCTTCTGAAAGACTATTTTCTTATTGCTCTTTTTAACATGGTTAATACCTGATAATTTATCCCAATGATCCTTTCGAGGGTGAGAAAATACGATAAACTGAAGATTAATTCCAAAATCTTGATTCAAATTGCAATTTTTTCAAGCTCTTAGCTTTTGGAAATATAAAATTAAGATGTAAAAAGTGTCTAATGCTAGTAGCCCCATTCTCTGTGGCCAGACATGAAAATTGGCGTCCAAAAAAATTCTCACGTAAATTTTAATAATTTTGAACCATAAATATACGGTTTTTTGCCCCAGATTTTGGCGTTATTAGATGCTTTTATCCTAATTTTCTTCAGTTTCCAAACAAAAAATTATTGTTTGTAATTAAATTTTTTTTAAAATTTGAATTGGGTGTTTCTAATCAGTTTTTTAATATTTTAGGACCTGACAAATGTTAAACCTAATTTTGAGTTCTTTAAAATGCTAAATTGACGTAGTTAGACCCAGATTATGACGTTTTACTTTAGGAGCTAATGTCATTTTTAATTATTTCCCAAACTGTCCATTAGGGTATCACAATACTTTTGAAAAAATTTGAACGTAATAGTAAACATTTTTTTTTATTTAAGTACAAAACATTTTATTAACATATAAAAATACACCAGTCGTCAATAAAATGTGAATAATCTGTATCTTTTAAAAATTGGTAACTAACTGCCCCCCACTAAAATCTGAAATGCATCAACTCTCAGATTTCGGAATCCTTTTCCCGAGTTCGAACCAAGCTTTTTCAACTTGTTTTTGAGTATATTCTGGCGTCCAGAGTGTGCAGAAGACAACGTGGGCTTTTTTAACTTGATCGGAATTGCTCGGCTGTGAAGAGAGTCTTGCTCTGGCTTGCTCTTCGTTCAAATTGTTTCTATCTTTCAACCTTTTGACTGCCTAAAAAAGTGATATAACAAAAAGAGAAAAATGTAATAACGACTGACTTCTTCTTCAGGTATAATACATGTCCAAACTTCATGGCAATGCTTGTCCCATCCAGCAACCAATAATACTGCAGCGTCCAATATGATTATTTCTTTCGATTCTTTTTTATACATTTCATCAATTATAATTTCACACCTTTTCAGGATTTCAGGCCACAGAATACTATTTAATTTTTCCAACTGATCCTAATAAAATAATTAAAAATTAGCCTTTTAGAAAATTGAAGAGCTTACTTTGTCATTGAAGACAATATTTCCCAAAGCTTTACGGTTTATTTCTTTATTACCATCGAGGATCGTGGAGCCGAAATTTTCAACGATGGTTTCGTAAGCTTTTTCGCCTTTTTTATAGAGCTCGTGGGCGAGACGGTCGCAGTCAATAACGCCAGCACCTAAATCGCTTAATCTTTTTCCGATTGACGATTTACCACTAGCAATCCCACCGCAAAGGCCGATGATGTATGGATGGTCTGGGCGGTTCGGTTTGTTCTGAAAAAAATTCACTCCCTATCAATAAAAAGAAACAATTTTTCTAAATAATAAAGTACAGGTTGGCCCAAAAAGGGATTTTTTTAAATTAATTTTTGGAGAATTAGGAGTAAATTTTGTCGTTAAAATGCAACATGCGCTAACTCGCATTTTGGGAAAAATGAGATTTTTGTTGAATATGAAGGAAATCTACGTGGCGTCGGTCAGTTTTTTTGTAAAAAAAAACTCATCAAAGCAGTTCAACCGCCAAAAATGATAACATGTTACATCTGAAGAACACAATTCAGTTTTTTGTCTCTCCTGAAAAGTAGCCAAAAGGCAGATAGTACATGTTGCATCTTCAACGACGATTTGAGGATACACAATAGCAAATCAAAAATTTTGAGATGATTTCTAAAATGATGTGGCATGACAAGCAACTTTGGGTCTTTTCTGACAAAATGTGCAATAGCATTTTCAAGGTTATTTTAAAGCCTTTTACAACATAATGGACACAATAGTTAAATTTTGCGCTTCTAATTTTTACCCCTCAAACTTTCATAAGATCAACTAATAATAACATGCCAAATCTTGAAGGCAACATACTATGGGTTTGTTAAGTTTAAGTCCGAGAACTCGCAAGCGGTCATTGCTGGAACTTATTTTATCTTCCTCGATTTCGTGGCATTTGTAATCGTTGATAAGCTCCACACTATGCACAACCATTGGCTTCAGTCCATTTTTGATTCTCTCTTCGTTTACAATTTGGCCTCCTTTTACAGTCTCTTTGCTGACAACAATCATCTAAAAATAAAATAAGCATTGAGGTCAAACGAAAAAAGAAATACTTGAAAATCAGGATCAGTTCGTGTCGGGCCAAACATATCGCTTATAGGAATCACACTATAATCTAAAGTTGGCTCAACATCTCTAATGAAATTTTTGACATTTTCAATCCTCGTTTCACACGGTTCAATCAACTCCCAGAGTTTTTTAGCTATAAAATGATAATTAATAAAAATATTATTAAGAAAAGATTTTACATTTTAACATTCCAGTGTCTGTGACGCCGACGGTAAGCTTTTTTTTGCATCTTAGAATAGCTTCGCTTAATAGGATCTTATGTCCAAGATGTAATCTGTCGAAAGTTCCTCCGAGTACGACGAAATCAAATTGACCTTCGTCGACATCAGAAGAGGCTTCTACATTGGCGACATTTTTAATTTCGACAGGTATCAAGCGGCAATCAGGCGATTTATTCAGAAGGCACTCTCTCATGAAGGAATCGACGTCGTCCGCCATTTCTTCCTCAAAGTAAACGACATCGACTGGGCATTTCGTCTCGATTCTAACAGGTGGAGAAATCAAAGGTCCCCTAAGCAAAACCCTCACGTCCAAATTCCTCACGCAGACCGAATTTCTGTACAAATTAATCATAGTCTGACTAAAATTCGGGCCGTAACATTCATTAGTAGTCCTCTTCGAAAGCAACTTCGTGTTCTTCGTTATACAATGAATATACAAAGTGTTAATCACGCTTTGCTGAATCCTCGGAAGAAATTTAGAATACTTATTCGGGCTAGAAACAACCAACATTCCGGTTTTCATCATGACAATAATTTAAATAATCAAATAAAATGACAGCACATATTTTAAAGAAAACTCAAGTATGTTATTCTTTATCAGTTATCACTTTTTATCACAGTGTTATCACTACAGTTCTACCAGGTTAAAATACATAAAATTCCCTTCTAAAAGTTCACAACAAACACCAATCGATGCACCCCACAGCTGATTTTGTTTCTTGTATCTTGTGACTTATTTTTACATTCCATAACGCGTAGAAAAAATGATTAAAAATACTTTTTAGTGTTTTCTAGTTTCTATCAATTTTGAAGTTGATTAAACCTTATTTTTAGTATAATTAAATTTTTATTTTATTGCTATATAGTGCTCAGTTTCTGCGCGTTTCTTTCCATTGTTCGAGTATCAACAATGGATTTTTCTTCTACCCTGTAAGGAAGTTGGACATGCCTTGAATATAATCAAGGTCTTACTTTTTTTGTACTGAACGAAATGCCATCGATTTTTTGATCGGAGTTCAATAAAGGTTGTTTTTTTCTTTATCTTTAAAAAATAATGATTTTAAATTGTAGATCTGGAACGAAAATGGTTAGCATGAGTTCAACTTTGGTTGAAACTGTGTCTATCAATTATGAAGATTTTAACGAAAGTTTTCTCACTTGTGGGACATGTTTGTGTATGTAGTTTACACTTAAGGTTTATAATTTTAGTAACGGTTTCTTTTAGGTATGTACGATGGTGGAGAGCATACGCCGAAACTTTTGCCATGTTCGCACACTGTTTGTTTACACTGTTTATCAAGGATAGCGGCACAAGTAGCGACTTCGCCAACATTTCGTTGTCCGATATGTCGAGAGAACATAACCGTGCCTCGGGGTGGCGTCGCTGCTTTGCCACCTTCGTTTCTTGTCAATCAGTTACTCGATTTAATGGCTAGCCAAAGGAGGGAAGTCGTCCCTAAATGTTCAGTTCATTTCAATCAAGTATGTCCAAACTTTGGTTGTTTTAAATTTTTTTCTAGGAATTGCTATTTTGTGAAACTTGCGATACGGTTTTCTGCGCTCAATGTACTAGTGGATCACATAGCTCTTCAGGGAATGATTCCGAACATACAGTCATTCCTTTCAGCATCGCTATAAAGCGAATGTCAGAAATTCTTCTTTATAAAGCAAATGAATGCATATCAAAAGTAAGATGATCATTTTTTTTAAACTAATCCTCTCTGAACCTGTGAAGCAGGCCTCTCAATCCAATAATCTATGATAAAAACGCCAGAATTTTAGCACACAAATTGCGTCAATCTTTTGGTATTTTGGTCAAAATTGTCAATTTTCTGCCTTAACACGCACTCAGGGTTAATAAATTCTGAAATCTTGGTCAAAACTGTCAATTGAACATAAATGCCTATTTCTATAATAAAATTATAAAATATTAACTTGAATATTGTTATTTTAGCTTTCAGAAGCGGAAGATGCAGTGAAGGGAGAAGTCGTTCGTCTAGAATCAGCGACGAAAGCGTGTATTGATCATGTCCAGGGTCTTTTTGATGAGGCGAAAGGTCAGGTTGAAATGAGACGTCTGGCAGTCGTCGAGCAAATAAACAAAGTGCGAGAAATGAAGCTAAAAGAACTCAATTCGCAGCTTGTGACTATTCAAACTGAAAAAGACAAGGTGACTTCGGAATGCGATGGACTTCAATATCAAGTTGAAGTTAGAAACATATCACAGCGAATCTCGGCATTGACGCAAAAACTTGAATCTGTCTCATGCCTCTCGGAGCCTAGAGAAAACTGTTTCATAGCCTGCGAAATGGGAACATCCTCATTAAACAATCTCTCTAATGTCCTCAAAGACCTTGGAAATGTCCGAACGACAACTACATTTCCTAGTTTATCAACACTTTCTTTAATCGGTACATAAAATTTTTTTGTTTAAAATAAATTATTGTTTTGTTTTTAGGTGATTGTGTGGTTGACCTTGAATGTACGGTTTTGTTGACGACTTGTGATTATGAAGGGTACAGAGGAATGAAGGTGGCGACCCTGTTACGGCAATCGTTCAAATCATAAATTCACCTCATTCTCTCGGTTCTCCAGTTCAAGTTAAAATTGATGACTTATCAAATGGTACTTATCATATTAAATTTCGCCCTCCCGTCGAAGGCACCTACGAAGTTAAAGTGAGCGTCGTCGATCGCCCAGTTGGCAAAAATCCCTTGACAGTGGAAGCTTCTAAACATAACAACCCCAATATAATTTATGGCACAAGAGGATCTGGGAAAGATCAATTTTTACAACCAGTTTCCATCGCTTATGATCAAACAAATGATAAAGTAAAAAATTATTAAATTTTTTCTTTTTATTTACGTATTTATTTTAGGTTTTTGTCATAGACACTGGTAATTGTAGAATTAAGGTTTTGTCTGGAAGTTTGGAGTTGATTGGACATATCGAAAATGATTGTTTACAAGGGCGATCTTGTACGGGTATTGCATGCTACTCTTCACCTCAACAAGAATCTTGGCTCGCTTTAGTCAATTGGCGTACTTCGATGGTAACTAGGCTCAGCGTAGATGGCGAGACGTTGAGCAGCTTCACATATTCTGGATTTCAAGAGCCAATCGATATCGCCGTCGATACAAATTACGGTCATATTTTGGTCGCCGATAATGGACCTTGTTGCATCTTTGTTTTTGACATCGAAGGAAAATTTTTATTTCAAGTAATTCAAAATAAGATTTATTTATATTTTATTTATTTCTTTTTAAAGGTTGGATCTAAAGGCAATCAAGATGGAATGTTTAATCCGATTTCTTCAGTTTGCGTCGGATCAGAAGGCCAAATAATTGTGGCAGATTCAAGAATTCAAGTTTTTTCTACAAAAGGGGACTTTTTACGTGTATTTCATTCCGAAGGTATAAATTAACAGAAAAATTAAAAATATTAATGTGTATTTTCAGCTAAGGGAAGATATGGAGGACTTACTGTTGACGCTGAAGGTCTTCTGATTGCATCGCGATGTGAAAAGTCGCACAATTTTATCCAAGTGATGGCATTAAAAGACGGAAAAACCATCGCCTCCATCGATTCATTTTCAGCAAAGCTCAAACGTCCAAGTGGACTCACCGTCATCTCGCCCGATCAGGTTGTCATCGTCGATCATGACTGTGTCAAAAAATACAGGTATCTCTAGGCCTCATTTTTTAAGAAGGTTAATTTTATTTTTTCCATTTAATGATCTATCATTGTATTTAGAAGAGTGATCATAGTGCCTTTTATGTTCTTTTTTATTACTTTTTCATTAGTGCCATTAGAAGACTGCTGATAGTGCTTTTTTTTATTCAAACTTTTCATAGTGAGATCTTTCTTTCTAGTCTTATACACTTCATAAAGTGTGCTCTTTTTTTAGTTTTCAAACGCATTTGGGCGTCTTAATTTGCCATAGTCAATGCACTTAAAAGAGTTAACAGGGTAACTCTTTTTTAGTCAATCATCAATTTTTTTTGGACTCCCTGTTATGTTTATGCTAATGTATTTAATTAGAATTTTAAAATTATTAAAAAGGTTTCTGTTTAATTTTCATGTTTGATGTTAATTTTCCGAGTGCTACTAACTTCATATTTTTATGCTGTAATCTACTGTGCGGTGTTGCCAATTTTTGGTTAAAAAGTGTCTATGGTACTTGTAAGTTGAAGGAAGGTGCTACCTGGAAGCTAAATAAGGATAAAGTGAGTTCCTAATATTTTTAAGGCCGCCAGAACCATTTAGTTGAAGTACCATAGACAAAAGTGTACTTTTTAGCAACCACACGGTTTTTCTACTTTAATTTTGTTCATCTACCAAATGTCTTTCTTCTTTTAACTATTTTCTTCAGATCTCTTTTTTGTCGTAAATTTTTTTTATTATTCCTTAATCTGAGTCTACATTAATTATTCTCCTCCGTGGTTTTGGTGTTTATTTTTTTGAGGGACTTGTTGAGCCCTCAAATATTGTGAAAAAATTTATTTGAAAATTCCCTTATGGTTTTTATTTGTAAAAAGTTATTGTAGACATGGGATAATATTCTTTTCTTTGATTTTTGGAGTCTAGTCAAATTTTTTTAAGTTCTTTTTTAATAAAATATAATAATTTCGAAATGTTCATTATGTACTGTATTGGTTAAAGTATGCTGTGTAAAATATTTAACAAATATAGTGTATAAAACAATTTTTTTGTGTTTTATAAATTTTTCCTAGAAGCCGAAAGTCTCAGCTTTTATTTCTTCCAATGGAGCGTAACATTTTGCGACATTTCTTAAGTATGAAACTCATTCTGCGCAGATTCTGAGAGGGCCCCTAAGAAGTGGTCACAAATCTCACACCAAGGAGAGCTTGTAAAACTAATCACCAAGAGGATATGTGGTCTTAAATAAGTAATAAGATACGTATTTACAGTTTTCTTTTATTTACATAAAATAGAAAGTACAATTTTTTTTTGTCACTAATTATAATTTTCAATCGACTATGCTTCTTTTGTGGATATATTATCAAATCAATAAAAGATACATCTAGAAATAGATTACAACAAGGAAATATTCGAGAAAAGAAAAAGAAAAAAAAAAGTCAAAACACACTAAAATCTAAATCTGAAAGTCCATCACAGTTTTTTTTTGTTTTTTAGGTTTTTTGTAAAACGAATGCAATAAAAAAATTTCTTTTTAGTTGTTCTGAGAATGAAGTGAGGCAGCTGCTGCAGGCTGGTTGAATCGAGACATAAGAATCGATAAGGTTAATCGGACACCATCAGTTGCTAAAACTCCTTTTTGAAGTCCATAAGATGTACTACTGCCATTGTCTAAAAAAAAATTAGTTTTGAAATGAGAGAAGACAATTTTACCTTGAGGATAGAAGACCATTTGTTTTGGATCGAGTTTTCCAGAGCCATTATTACTTGCAGCAATTTTCAATTCAGAACGTAAGTTTTCGACTAGTTGATGCGTGACTGGATCCCCCTGAAGAAAAAAGAATTTGGTGTCAAAAAGTTAATGAAATGAAATGGACGCTTACATCTTTATCGGAATGAAGAGCCATAAGCTGATGGACGCGGATAGGAAGGTTGTTTGATAGACAATGCGAAAGACCCGAAAGCTGTTTGTTTAGGAGGTCCTCAGGACTCGGTTTGATGACCGGCCTTGGAACAGGAGGTGTGTTCGTACATGGCGAATCAACTGGTGGCGCAGCCATAGTGTTGTGGTAAGGAACTCGCCTTGAATTAAGACCGGCAGCTTCCATTTTAAGAGCTTTCGATGAACTGAAAAAACAATTTTTTTCCTCATCACAGCTGCTTATTAAGTTTTTAGGGGTCATGCAGTACACTCTGAATAAATTCAGATTATTATTTTTTTCCAAATTTTGAAGCTCTACTCTACACAATTGAGTAAAATCTGAGCTGTTGGTTATCAAACAATTTTTTAAAAATTACTTACACCACTGGGAATCAAAATAACATTTAAAAAAAGCTCATGCGAATTTTGAGTCTCAGAATCGTTTATTTTATTTGTTATTTTTTAAAGATTTTGGGGGCAAAGATGGATGGCACCTCAACCTCAAAAGCAAGAGACACTTAGGTCTGCAAAGCGA
This sequence comes from Orius insidiosus, assembly GCA_014119065.1. Lineage (NCBI taxonomy): Eukaryota > Metazoa > Arthropoda > Insecta > Hemiptera > Anthocoridae > Orius > Orius insidiosus. Next base: position 9,611 of record JACGAQ010001154.1, on the reverse strand, counting down.
TTCTGAAACGCTGGTGCAGCACATGCATCACAAAAATGAGCACATTTAAGTCGAGATTAATGTTAGGACCTTAATTATGATGGCACTGATGTCGTGTTCAATATTAAAATAATAAAATAAAAATAAATAAAAATAATAATACCTGTCAGTAAAAGGGCGATCTATTCTCGACTTAGGAGATCTGGAATAAATTATCTACTTAGTCCAAAATGCAAACTACTTAGCAGATAAAAAGTGAACAACAACAAAAAATATCATGCATGGATAAGTGCGTTGAATTTACCCGCCAGCATTGTCGCAGTTCTCGTCGTTTCTATGCCCTCGTTGGATGGCTTGCTGTTCGCTTGCTTTCATCTGTTTCCTTTGTTTTTTACTCCATAATTCGTGACAGTCTTGCCACGTCGGAAGTTGAGGAGGTGGCATTCTGAAGGATATTTGTTAATTAATTTTAATTAATTAAAAATTTTACCTTTCAGGATTGACGTTACGAAGCCAGGCAGACTTGAGAGCCATATCGGCAGTAATTCTTTTGTTGGGATCTAACTCCAACATTTTATCTAATAAATCTAAAGCTGAAGAGGGCATAAATGCAAACTCATCGCGTAAACGTCGCCTGTGGATCTTCTTCGCTTTGAGCAAATGCCAGAGAGGAAGTTCGATAACAAGCGGCCAAACGGCTGGCGTTGGAGTACCACAAAGCCGTGATATTACCTCCAACTGCATCATTTCACTACTTTGCTATAATTGGAAAATTAAATTAAAAAAGGAAGTTTTTTAAATTAAAAAAAACTTACTGGAAAAAGAGGTTTTTTGAGAAATAGTTCTCCAAGAATGCAACCACAAGACCAGACATCGATGGCAGGCCCGTAGCGCTCTTCACCAAGCAATAACTCTGGTGGACGATACCACAAAGTGATTACTTTATTCGTATATGGCCTCTGCCTATCCTCAGCATTGTAAAGCCTCGCCAATCCAAAATCCGCCAACTTAACTTCACCCCTAAGAAAAATCCACAGCAATAAAAAAAATCAACTTCAACACAACTTCAATTACCTATTATTCATAAGAATATTGCTGCATTTAATATCTCTATGAAGGAAATTCTTGTTATGGCAGTAATTCAACCCTTCCAACACTTGTCGCATAATACTAGCATTATGTTCTTCGGCAAACTCGACCATTCCAGATTCCAATAAACCATGAAGATCATGATCCATATACTCGAATACTAGATAAAACGAGCCTTTGTCCTATAAACAAAAAGAAAATTTATATTAAACATAATAATTATAATATAAAATGACAATAGATACCTGATCATATCTATGCTGCATTAACATTAATTTTTTTTACGTTATATATTTTTTAGATTTATTTTTATTTTAAAATTATTTTAATTAATTATGATATTTTAACTTACTTTTCGGAAATCAAGAGCGTCCTGTTTGTCTGTTACGATTTCTCGGAGGTTGACGATGTTTTTGTGGTTGAGCTGACGCAAAATTTTGATTTCACGGACAGCTGTTATGGGGAAGCCTTCTTTTTCGTTTTCAAGGCGAACTTTTTTAAGTGCTACCAACTCTGTAAGTGAAAAAATAAGATTACATAATTTGGTCAAAATGACAATATATAATTGTATAAAAATTAGAGTTAGATATGATGCCAGTTTAGCTTAGGAAGAAATTCTTGGCAACCTGGGGGTTTAAATACCCGATTGGTGAGAGTTAAAGATTTAGACCACTCACCCACTAAGAAATTTAAAATGAATGTTATATGGCTACGGGGCAAAGTCTTTCTATGAACAGAAGCCTGCACGAGACCATATTTTGATATGCCTGTAATTTCTAGACAGAAACCTATTATAAGTAACTATCCCAAATGAACAGGTGGAAAAATTGACAATAGAATTAGCATCAGAATAACAAGCTCTGGGAGAGACACATAAGAAGCCAGGACCTCTGTGGTATGAGTCGAAGGCTTTAACCTCTGACCCACTAAGAAATTTAAAATGAATGTTATATGGCTACGGGGCAAAGTCTTTCTATGAATAGAAGCCTGCACGAGACCATATTTTGATATGCCTGTAATTTCTAGACAGAAGCCCATATGGAAGAGGAACTATCCCAAATGTACAGGATGGAAAGTGATAACTGATGAGCAATCAATAAAAAGAAGATGTCATATGGCTACGGGGCAAAGTCTTTCTACAGTCAGAAGCCTGCACGAGACCATATTTTGATATGCCTGTAATTTCTAGACAGAAACATTATAAGTAACTATCCCAAATGAACAGGTGGAAAAATTGACAACAGAATCACCACCAGGATAACAAGCTCTGAAGAGAGACACATAAGCCAGCACCTCTGTGGCATGAGTCAAAGGCTTAACCACTGACCCACTAAGAAATTTAAAATGAATGTTATATGGCTACGGGGCAAAGTCTTTCTATGAACAGAAGCCTGCACGAGACCATATTTTGATATGCCTGTAATTTCTAGACAGAAACCCATATGGAAGAGGAACTATCCCAAATGTACAGGATGGAAAGTGATGACTGATGAGCGATCAATAAAAACAATATGTCATATGGCTACGGGGCAAAGTCTTTCTATGAGCAGAAGCCTGCACGAGACCATATTTTGATTTACCTGCAATTTCTAGACAGAAGTCCATTTCAAACAGCTGTCCCAAATGTGCAGGGGAAAGAATAAGCTGACTCAAGTGAGATTATATAGGGGATATTTACCTTGCTGTCGGTCTCTGGCTTTGTAAACGAAGCCGTAAGTACCCTCGCCGATTTGAGCGATAACTTCAAATACATCAACACATCTTTCACCCCACGTTTTGCTGACAGGGAGTTGCCTCGCTTTGCCTTTGTGTAGGATTTTAGGCCGAGTGAGACGTCCGACCGATTTCCTGGCAACATGCTGCCGTAGCTTTTGCTGCATCGCCGGACTTGTAGGGTGCGACGTCATCTTTTTGGAGAAGCTATGAGGAGGTGTGCTACTTCCTTCTTCGTCCGCACTGAGTTCTTCAGCACCCGCTACAGCTGAATTAAATTTAAGCAATTATACGATGAATGAAATAGAATACCTGGAAGAGGAAGTCTCGGATTCCTTTTTTCAATGTAGGTTTTTCCGGAAACGAGCTAGGAGATCCACTCGGTGGAGAGTCGATGTTTTCTAGGTCTTGTTGATTGATTCCCGGTGGCATCGGCAGTCGAGGTAAATGGGAGTTCTTTGGTATACGACCTTGAGGTGACGTTATAGGAGGTGCTTCATCAGGATGCATTAGTTCAAGAGGAGGAATGGGAGGCGGAGGGATTTCAGGTAGACAGTCAGAAGGTGGAATAGGAGGTGGGCCTAAATGAGGTGAAGAGTCTCTTGCATTATCGTTAGAATCCGCCATCTCACAAACCATAATTTCATCACCCCCTTGTATATCCTCACAGTGATCAAACTGAGAAGAATGCCCTAGATCTGCATCAACAGAATCGTCTTCTTTTTTCTCATTTAACTCAGCAAGTCGCTTCATCGCAAGCTCGCGCATATTTCTATCTTTGACCAGCTCCGCAAAAAGGGAAGTTTCGCTCATCTTCACTTTTCCGGTCTCTCTAACCTTCCGAAGACTAGGAGGGCTCCGCGATGGAGATCTAGAAGCGTTTTTCGACACCCGTTTTAACGGAGGAGAACGGCTATGTCGTGAAATTAATGGGCTATGTCGCATCATTGTAGGACTATGACGTGAAGGAGAGCGGTGGCTTGTAATTGGTATCGGCGACCTTGAACGTGATCGTCTATAACTTCTTGATCTAGAAACCGACCGCCGCACTCTAAAACAAAATCAAATGTTACATAAAACTGAATCACAAAGACTGATATTTTAGTCATCAAACATTTTAAAAATTCTTAAACAAACCATGCCTAACACATTTCAAACACATAAAGACTCACCTAATCGTCAATAGTCTTGAATAACCATAAAGAAAATGATTTAATATTTTTCAATAAAAATTAAAAATATAATACCTAATAGGACTTTTAGACCTTGATCTGCTATCATGGTGTCTTCGTTTTCTGTGTTTTTCTCTACCATGTTCTCTTTTTCTTTCAAGACTTTCTCTTTCCTTCCTTCTTTTTCTAGAATGGGGTGACTCATGTCTGAGGTAGTGTACAGGAGACATTTTTTCTCGCCATCTGAAATTTAGGATTAGAAAATTTAAAAGGGGAAATTTAAAAGCGCACCTTCGATCTCCTCTCTCAGAGAGTCTTCTGGAACGTGGGGACGGAGAGTGTCTTCTAGATGATCTCGAATGTTTTTCAACATCGTACCTCAGTGGTGATTTCCTTCGGTGTTTTTTCGAATCGGAAAAACTATCGTGGCGATGGTTTAATCTTGAAGGCGATTCTTTGTGTCGTTTCAATGAAGAATCCCTTCTTGATGAGTTCATTTCAGGGCTAGAATCGATCGGAGGTGTAGGAGTTTTATGAGGGCGTTCGCCTTCTTCAAGACTGATAGCCGGTGAAACTGGGACAGTTTTTCGGTTTGAATACCCTTGGAATTCCTCTTCTGGCGTATGTGGTGAATGTCGCGAACTTTCTACTTCGGAATGGAACGAACCGTTATTGTTTTCAGACCGTTTCGAATGGCGAGAATCTTCATCAATAAATTTACTCGAAGAATTCGCAGCATCGTCTTTAAATTTATAAGAAAACTCCCTATCCGGACTCTTTGACTTTTTTCTTTTCTTTTTCTTATGACCAGGACTATGTTTTTTACTAGATTTTTTAGACTTTTTCTCCTTTTTGTACGATGGAGATGATGATAATTTACGTTTTTTACTTTTCACGTCCAATTCGCTCCAGGTCCGTCTGGAGTCAGAAGGCGATTTCGAGTAGTCGCCGGAATCCGAGTAGTGGAAACGATTTCGAATCGAACTTGAAGCGAATTCGTCTTCGCTTTGGATCTCGCCAGCTTCGGGGCTGGACAACTCTTCAGAACTTACATCCGAATATTCCACTAACGGCTTTAACAATTTTTTACTGTCTGTACTATCACTACGGTTTTTACGTTTCTTTTTTAATTTCTTATCGTGATCTTTTGAGCGTTTTTTCTTATCGGACTTTTCCATTTTTGAACGTTTTCTCTTTCGTGTGGCGTCCTCATCGGGTCCATCATAACTGGGCATTTCGCCTGGAACAAAATTATCAACACACGAACTTTGATTCATCCCGATGATCGACGTACCATAAGTTTCGAGGAATCTTCATGTCAATTCTCGTCTCCAATGAATCCTACAAGTACATACACTTTAGAATGTAATCCAACAACAATAAAATTACCAAAAAATCAGCTTTTACAAAAACAAAAAGTCACACGCAAAATACTTGGCACACTTTTTCTGTTAAAAGTTTTAGTTTCAATAACCAAAAAATAGTTTTAGGTACATTTTTTATTTACAGTGAACAATTTAAATAATTTCAAAGATGAAATTTTAAACTCTTGTTATGTTAAAATGTTTGTTGCCATGGCTTCCAACAGGACCAGCCATAAATGATGAGGTCAGGCAAGTTTAGGCCCACGAGGCATAAAGACAACAAGGAACCCTGGCCCTTGAGGGATCCCCAAATCATAGCAGACTTAGGCTAAATAGATACAACAAATGGCTGGTGGAAAATCTAGCCTAACAATTATAGCCAGCAGAAATAGTGCTGCTACAAAGGCTGAATTGCAACACATACCACTCTAAACTTCTAGTAGAAGATAAAAAGCATTGTAGGAGCAGATAAAAGTAACTTTAACATCATAGTAGGGTGAAAAGTACTTGTCCTTTAATCTTATCTTAAGATCCACATTTCTCCCCTTAAAAACCAATGAACTGGACAATTTCATTACAACCGAATGTTGCAATGTGCCTAAAGAATCTTTCCTGAAAGAAACTGAATTTTCAAAAATACCGAAAACTAAAAGATGCCAGAAATATAACCAGCTCATTGCAATAGAGTTGACTGAGTAAAATAACATATAAACAGATTTCTAGTGCTTAAGTTCCTCTTATCCTAAGGGCATTTGAAGAGGCACAAACACTGCTAAACCAGTTGCATTTAATAGCAGACTGACTAACATGATGCAATCATTGAGTAACCAGATGGGTTCAAAAGAATAATTTAAACAATACTTCAGTTCTCTGGCCATAAAGTCCTCCTTTGCCACACAGGGCTAGCTTCAATACAGTGGTCAGAAATTTAACCAGCTGGGTAGCATAGATTTTACCAATGATAAGCCAGGCAGATTTCACAAGAGGATTATGAAGAGAAAACATAATAAAAACCAGTAAAATATCGTAGGGTGACTCCTGGTAATTAATGAACACCAGTCAGTCCTACTTGACTCCCAAGGGCTGATGGGCACAGAATGGGGGCTCCATATTTTTTTTACAAATGGGTACGCTAAAGTACAAAGTACGATTTGGAACAAATTCATGAGCGCATCACATTTTACCAAAGAAACATAATCACATAATCAAAACAAAATTTTCAAATTTTGTAATAAATCTCGTTTCAATTGAATGGCGCCAAATATCTTACAGTAAACTTAATTTCAATACAAAAATATTATATGAAAATGTTCTGGTAAAAGAAAAAATGATGCAAAAGTAAGAAAACCGAGAAGTGGGGCTCCATCACCGGTGGAGAGGAGGGTGGGAACTCGCTGGAGGCTCGACAAAATAATACGAAATTAAACAATAAAATAAATAAATACTCACCGCTTTATACGAAGTACCAGCCAGGCGTAAATTCCACAGAAGACCGCAATAGGGTTCACTTTAAATGGGAATACGGTCACAGAGTGCGAAAACGAAAAAAAACGTGAGCGGACGGGGCGAATTTATAAAGCGAAATCGAAATAGTTTTCGTTTTGAATTCTTTTAGATATTTATCAAAGGTTTGATTTATTGGAGAAGTTAATTTCCTTTATTTCTTTTAATTTTCTTTACGAAAATTCCAAATTTTTTTCTGTATTTTTAATAAATAAAAATTAGTTGTTTTTCAGCAGTGAACACGTACGAAGTGTTCGACCATTTTGAAAATAATTCCATCATTAAATTGGGTGCCGGCAGAGCTCGCTAGTCAGACATTTGTGCTGCTCTCTCTTCTTCATCATATTTCAAAACTGTTGTTGAATGTCTTGAAATAATAAACTCTTCATAAGATAAAACCATTGACAAAATAACTGCAAATTATTCAATGAAGTTAATAGGCTAATAGTTCATTTTAAGATATCTATAATACAGCAAAGTCAACACTGTATACCTTATTGGTTTTATAAGGATAACAGGGCATTTCCCTTTTCTAGATCGGTTTATCGGCGCGAAGACCACGTTGTCTGATTTCTAAGGTAAGTTGTATTTGTGTTGAAATTTAATATTTTATAATTATGTCTTTTTGAAGTAATGTATGTTTTGTAAAATGCCATTGATTAACTATGTTACATGTATTTAATCAGTTGATCCGTTGATGTGTAGTTTAGGGGTTATGTCATTCTCAAACGTCAAATTTTATCGTTTTTTCTTTCTTCATATTGCAGATGCCTCTTGCGATTGATCTTTTGAACCCTTCGGTGGAAGATGAAAGGCGTAAACATAAGCTGAAGAGGCTCGTTCAGCATCCGAATTCGTTCTTCATGGACGTCAAATGCCCGGGATGTTTCAACATCACGACCGTCTTTTCTCACGCTCAAAACCGCGTCATTTGCTCAAGATGCGCGACTTATCTTTGCCAGCCGACCGGCGGAAGAGCGCGTCTTACGGAAGGATGCTCGTTCAGGAGAAAAGCTTACTAATTCCTTTTTTCTACCAAAATGTGTAAGTTTGTATCAGGTTGCTGCTAGTTGCTGTAGCTCAGCTTTATGGGCATAAAAACCACCAATAACTTTCTATCAAACCATTCTTTTTTTACCTTCTTTTATTTGACATTTTGTTTCCTGTTTCAGATTTTTCTAAGTCTTCGGGATTTATTTTTTGTCAACAATTTTCGGAAAAGTCTATTCTCAAATCCCTTATTATGTTTACGTTCCTTTAATTTTTTTTCTATAAAAATAATAAATAACTTATTTAAAATATTTTTATTCATTTTCCGCCCTGCACAATCTTTTTTCTAAAAGGATTAAGCACGTCTGCGAGATAAAAGGCGAGCCTATAAAAAAAGAATAAGTGGTTTAATTATTAAAATATGATATGAGACCTCGATATGTAGAGCGAGGATGCCATCATCTTCGTTGCTGTTAATTTGAATATTTGCTGTACCATCTTGTTCGACGACAACGACTTTTCCTGTGCACTTTCCGTTAGCTTTAAGGCCAGAGATGATATCGCAGTATGTCCCACTTGGTAAACATACCTGAATATTAAATTAAAACAATGTTCAAGTTGGATATTATTACTTTTCTTCTGATGTTCATGTCGTAATTATCGCCATTGATGGCTACGAATCCTTTGTTACCCCGACAGAATGAAATTTGGTTGGATCCATTGTCTTGAAAGTCTTGAACTGGAGTTCCTTTGGTAATCTGGTCGAATTTAACCATGTTGTAAATTTGTCTCCATCTATGCTCGCAGACCCAGCCATCGTTACAGGTTAAATCGCTGTTGGTTGATATGTCTTTGATAGACATATCGTTGTTGTGAGGAGGACCTTGGTTACGATCGTCGAAACTGTAACTTGACATTATTTTTTTGGTCCCGTACGGCCAACTAAGCATGAATCCTACAGCCATCTATTAACATTTTTTGTAGACAGAAGTAAAATCATTTTATGCTTTACTTTGTACTGTTTTGAAGATTTATAAGTAAGGACGTCTCCATCTCGTTGAGTATCGTGGTTGTCTATAAAAACTAACGCTTTTGATGATTCTAAAATTCCAAGGTTCACCTGAAAATTTCTGTGTTTTTAGGCTTAAGTTTATTGTTCCCATTTGGACGTTTTGGGAGTTCAATTGGTCAAAAATTATTATAGTTCTTTGTAGACAAAAAATAAGCATTACCAACATTTTGATTCTGATTCTCTTTCTTGGTCTACCAGGGACCAAAACCTTAAAACTTACCAAAATTTTTTAGCCATTTAAGCAAATTGTTGCCTTTAAATGCTCTGCTGAGTTCCGTTCCATACTTAAATTCCGTCACATGCCCCAAATATGTATATTCAGTACTTTTAACTGCCTCTCCTCCTAAATATAAATGAAATAATGAAAATAAATGTGTTTTTTAAATTGCACCTCTATCAATAACTTCTTGGTAAATAAACGGTTGTGTTAGCATTGTGGCCAAAATCAGTGTTGAGATTTTTCAAGGAATTGTAAATCGCTTCAAGATCCTTAGGCCACATATGTTTTGCCGCATCCATACTAGAATTAGAAGAACAAAATAAGATTTAAAAAATTAAAATATTTACCGAAAACGGCTACACCCATGTCAATTAATCGTTCATAAATTGAGAAGCGGCGTTTCTGACATTATCTTTCGATTGGTCAATCATGTAAACCGACCAGCTCGCAATTTCTGACCTCCTGGGCGTTTTGATAATTATTCAGAGAACAAGTTGGGTGGAAATCGT
>JACGAQ010001153.1:0-69249 GCA_014119065.1 Orius insidiosus | reverse complement strand
TGTTTTTCTTTGATTCGTCTTGATTGTTGTTGTTGTTGAGGTTTAGGAGGACGGTGTCTAGAGTCGATTTCGATTTGACGAGTGGCAATGGTTCGATTGCCGGCGTTTGAAAACCGTAGTGTTTATACCACCTCCAGAACCAGCTGCTGTTTCCGTCCGGTGTGTATTTCATTATGTCCATACTCTGTTGCTGTTGGTGCGTGTTGATTCCGAAGCCAGAAAAGTAGAGATTCGTCCATGTCGGACTTTCGGTTCGTTTCGGCGACCACGTCGAGTCGAGGCTTCTTCGGATCGGAAGGACCGCCGTCCACGAGGCCCAGAGGCTCCGGCGAAGGGGATGTTTTGTTCGCCATCGCGTGTAGTTTGTCTTCGTTCTTGCACCAACCTCTCAACGTCGACTCAGGAACGCCGATGATCCTCGCGACGGACGCTTTAGATTCGCCTTCATGTACCCGGTGTATCGCCTCCAGTTTTTCATGTATCGATAACTGCCGCACCGGTCTCTTAGGCTGCGAAATTTTTGATGACATATCAAAAGTCAAAAGAAAAAAAAATTCACACACGAAAAAATTAACTCATTGGCTCACTCGCGAAAAAAAAAAATTTTTTTGTAAAAAAAATTAAAAATCACTTCGTCATTAACTTAAGACTGGTAACCACTTATACACAGTAAGAGAAGAGGAACGATATCCTTGAGGGCGAGCGTGCGACTGGGAGTTGTTCTAGTTAGTAGTTGGTCCGGTTAGTGATGGGGAGAGGGAGAGGAGGAGGATGAGGGGGAGAAAGGAAGGGTCTTGTCCTTTGTATGGATCAATAAGGCCCCCCCCCCCCTCTTCGAGTGGACAGTACGGACTTTGACGTGGTCTGGGGGGACCGGCATGAAGGACCGTTACCAAGCGACGGATCCACTCCTCCACACATCTCACCCGATCTTACTTCACTACCGCGGGGACTTTAAACTTAGAAGGCCCGAGCACAGTCTGTGCCCTACGTGAAAAGTTTTAATAATTGACCTTGGCCCAGACCCTGAAAGGACCTAGTTTATCAGAACTTTGAGAAAACAAAAAAAAGAGGAAGTTTTCAAAATAAGAAGTTAAAAAATGCTCAGAGAAAGGGTTGTGAGAGATAGAAGCGGGGACGAACGTTAAGGGGTATTTAACGAGACCGTTATTCTACCCTTCTTTCATTTATTCCTTCTTTTTTCGTCCTCCTTTTAAAAAATTTGAATCGCACCATTTTTATGAAGTTCCAGTTCTTTTAGAGGAGGCCATTCATTACTTTTATGTATACCGCGTTTTGTAGGTAGTAGATCAGGGTAGTCAATGGACACTCAAACTTAATCTTAAGTGATAAAACGGGAGGATCCTATTTGCTATAAAACTTCTAGCTCTAAACCAAATGAAGTCTTCACGGCTAATAAAATCGTGAAACTAATGACTCCATTAACAAAACAACGGAGGGCATTATTTTAATTTAAAAATACTTTTTCTTTCTTAACCAATCATATTCAAAATAAATTGGTTTAAACGAGGAAAAAAATTGAGTTACAGATCGATTGGTACAATGATTTAATTGCCTTCGCTTTCCGCGACAATGCCAAACGTGAAAGAAATTTTTTCCAATTCTTTTTTCCGCTGTTTTAAAAGCCTAGCTATAAAAAGTCAATGAAAAAGTAAAGACGGACGGCAGGCACCTACCAACTTATTCTCGAATAAGCCACTAATCGATTCAATCCTAATAAGTCGAGGGTATTACAATATTCCCTTTAAGAAAGTTGAATATTTTTGATCGTTTGCGTTTAGTAGGATAAAAGTTCCGGTTTGAAGAGCTTCCAACGATAACTTCCTCAAGGATACAGGAGGAGGAAGTATTAAGTAGGAGAACTAAATTTTTGTAAAAGTTGTGAAATAAATTTGGTGGGTATCGCAGTAAGTCTTGAGGAAGTTAGAAATTTTAGGTATTTTTTAATTGTTGTTCGTTTTCTGTTTTTTGAAAAAAAAAAAATAAAAATTAAGTACCTAATAAATCGCCATTTTATTTTCCGTTAAAAAAATTCTTGAGGAAGTTAAAAAAAAAAAAAAAAAAATTATTTTGAAAATTTTATATCAAGGTAGAAATTCAGTACGGTTAGCCAAAGAGAGGCCGCCCTCGAGCCGGCGAAGTGACTCACATTTCTGCCTAGAAAATTATTAAGTAAAAAAAATTTTGGAAAATTAAAATTTTAAAAACATGGAAAATTTTTAAATAATTCAAGGAATGTTTAGTGAAAATTTGGTGAAGATCGGACCAACAGTACGCCCACAGCGCTCATTTTAAATCTTTGAACAGTCATATCTCCGCCATTTTGAAAAATTTCGAAAAAAGCTCTCGTCATTTTCAAGATTTCTGTGAAAGGAAGCTTGTGTATAAATTTGGTGAAGATCGGATGAAAATTGCGGCCGTGAAGTGTTCCGGAAAAAGTGGCGACGAGCAAAAAAGGCCGGACGGCCGGACGGCCGGCACCACAGACAAAGTCAGGATCGGCAAAGATCACTTATCAGATTTATCCTACGGGGTCTGGAAGACCCTTTTCTAGTAACAGGGGGTCGGAGGGTATCACAGTAACTTCTTGAGGAAGTTAAAAAAGAGCAACAGATTTCTAATTTTTTTTTGTTCTAGTGGCCACATGTTAATTTGATTAAGCTTACATTTGGCGAGAGGAGGGGAGAATTTCTCTCTCTGGAGAGTATGTTAGAGATATCTTTTTTGTTTATTTTAATTTTCACAAGGTCGGTTTTGCTAGGTTATTAATTCTATCAAGACAGATTGGACTTTGTCATCAACTTGCTCTTTATCTCATAGCTTCTCTAAAAGTTTTCTAGAAAATAATTTTTTTTGGTAAATAATTATTTATCATGGGAAGTAAAACTGGAAAATGGATAGTTATATAAATAGAGAGTAGTTTTGTTTCTCAGTGAGTTTTTAAGAAGGGAGGGTTTCGGGAAAGTCGCCCCTACGACTCAGCCACCCTTTCACCGTTGGATAGCCGTAACGATGGGGGGATGAAGCGGAGGTGGAGTAGAGGGGTGAATTTCGCAGTAGTGACCCTCGCGGGGTGGTAAAACATCCCCCCTCCTCCTCACTTCCTCCGAACCCGCCGTTGCCGCGTTGCCATCCGAACCCTCGACGGAGCCCGAATCCCCGATGCACGGTGCTGGGGGTGCGGGAAGGGTGCGAGGGGTTCGCCGGGGGACTTACGGACGGAGAAGGGTGAGGGGGAATCCCTTCTTCCTAAACCGCGGCACGTCAGGTATAAGATCCGTTCGACCCTCTCGCCTCTCGCTTCTTTCTCTCCCTCGGTCTGTCTCTCTCTGAATTCCACGAAATAATCAATAAGGAACCTTTTAGGGACGAAGGGGGAAAAACAGTCTTGTTTCTCTAAATACTATCCCGGGTTCTCTCACGTCGAAATAAATAATCAACTCACGCGCGGAAACGACTGGGGTGAATTGACGAAAATCAGAGTTCTCAAACCTACAAAATATTTTCTTATTGTAACATGAAAAAAAAAATCATGTTGGGTTGCGTTAAGGAGACATTTTTTTGAAAAACCATTTTCTGTGGAGGACTTTCCGTGAGGAAAACCAAAAAACCACTGTCTCCTAGAGGTCCGCAGATTTCTTATCTATCAAGTCTTTGCCAAGTTTTTTGTCGCAATTCTTCGAGCAATTAGATGGTCACTATGTATTTATGTAATTATTTACAACATAGTTTATCCCATTTTAATTTTTGTCAGTTCAGACTGTGTTCAGGGGTAAAATATACATGAAAGCGAGAGGGGTTGGATATAAATAATTTGGGTGAGCTCCCGATTTGAAGGGATGAAAGTACCAGTTCAGTTCCTTTATTACATTTGTCTTTTTACATGTCGTCGAAAAGTATTGTTGAACGAAGGACATCGCAATGGCAATTCATTCGTCGTCTGTCTTCGAAGGATCCGCCATTGCTCTGAAGCTCTGTGCAAAATTTCAAGACAATCGGTGCACAAGAAGAGACCTTAGCTCCTGTCTTACTGGATGTAAAGAAGAGCGTAGTTACGGGAAAAATGGGGGTATCAGAGTGTAATGCCTCGACTCCCTGTTGACCGATCAACGTTGTCAGGATTTATTCATATCTCATAGGGGAAGATCTGAACCAAATTTTAAGTTGAACAAAACTATCTGGAAGCTGAGATATAAAACTCTGAAAACCCCTTTTTTTCCCTGACTGACTTGAAATCCTGGACTTAGGGTACTGAAATTGAACTCTGAGAGGTCAAAACAGTTCAATCGGAAGCGAATCCAAACTGGAATTTGAATAAGCAGCTTCAAAAAAGTTAGAGATGGTGAGAGTGACCGAAAACGTTTTCACAAATAGACTATCGGTATGAGTCGGTAGAGAAAAGACTATCGGTATGAGTATACAATGTAGTCAACTGATAAGATAGTTCATGAACACGGTGACCCGATGGCTCGACTTAATTTGTCATTTTCTAGATAACGATCGATGAATCATGACAGTTCGACTTAGTTTTTCAATAGGGTTACCTTCCTTAATTAATTTTGAAGCTCTAAGCGGATATTGACGAGGCTGAATTATTTAATTGGGGACCGAGAGCGATCTAGAGGTCCAGCAGCGACATAGAAAAAAAAAAGGATCTCCCCGTGACACATTCGATCTCATCGATTCATCTTTCTCTAGTTTATTAGAAACGGATCCCCCTGACTCATAACTGTTGGGAGAACGGGCAAAATTGGAAAATTAATGCCTCACGTTTAGGTATATAACTGAACGGCCGTTGATATAAAATATTGTTAAGTACGGTAACCTATTGAATAATTCATATAGAAAATCATTTTATGTATTAGGTGAATTTAATAGAGTTAAACAAACTCGTCCATAGGCTCTGACATAAAAGTGGACCTTCGGAAAGCAATTAAGCTTTATGGGGTGGAAAAGTTCAAGTGACAGACCGCGATCAAATTTTAAAAAGTCGTAAAACATCTTTTATTATACCAATTTGCACCCCGAGGGGACACCTGTTTTAAAATAAATTTTAAATAATCAGAATAAAAATAAATGAGCTAAAAAAAAAGCCTTTCTTCATCATTAGAGGGATCTGGATTATAACTGCAAAGTTCGCCTAAAAACTCTCAAGTTGCATACAAGCCTACTATTTTTCTGACAGGGAGAGATATTTCATGAATTTGGCTACGTGATAATTTTAAAACGATGGACATACGGTAAAAAAGGCAGGAGATCGTGGAAAACGATTAAAAAGGGTTTTTGTCGTCCGTGGGAAGGATGAGGAGAGACGGAAAAATATTGTCTGCCCAGGACTACCTGAAATCGGTGCGTAAAACGGGTTAAAAATACTATATTTCTTTGTCTATAAAAATTATGAATGGGGTAAAAACTACGTTTTTTCCCGATAAAAAAAGAAAGAAAAAAAAGTGAGCCTCTGTTTAGCGACAGAAAGCTTTTTCTTCTTCTTTTTATTCCTTTATTTGACATTTTCCCTTTCCAAGTGATAAAAAAATTTTTCCTTTTACGTAATCACTGATCAATGATGCTTCTGGCAGGTATGGAAATGGCTATTACCACTTCGCTTACTTTTCAAAAAAAATAATTTTTTTTTATTATTGTAGAATGTAAGAGAAAAATAATAGTTTGGCCAACCCTAGTGTTCTTCGGCGATGTCGCCAAGGAGAGCTTAAAAAACGAGTGCAAAAAGTTGGTGGAGAAAAGGGTCACTTTCCGTCATGGCATAAAGGGGTAAATTATTTTTTCAGACTGCTGTAGAAGGGTGGTCAGAAATCACTAATAATTCGTAATACTCATGATTGAGGAATGTTGCGAAATACCTCCGAAGTCGCACAAAAATGAAATTCTTTTTAGGGAAGCGCACACTTGGTCCTGTTTGTTGCATAAGTAAAAATTGATTAATGCAAACTCTAGTGTGATGGTAGAGGTCGACAAAACTAGGTTAACAGAAATAGCGAACATTTTGCAATGAAAAACGTTTTTTTATTATTTTTTTCTTATTAGCAAAGGGAATTGTTAAACTTTGTTGTGTTTTTAATTGTCTGGCTGAGAGTAGTTTTTTTTTTCTAGCCTCGTCGATTGCACGCATGAAGAGAAAAAGAAAAAGGAAAGGCGAGGATTTTAAGATGAACATTCTTAAAACCTCGACAATTCAATTAAATAAAGTTGTTTCTCCATTGGGTATCAGGTGACTGAGGAAGACCGGGGTCGAAACTTGGCAACTTGGCATTCTTTATAAATCGAGTTGAAAAGTTGAAATCCGGCTCCTTGGGGGACCGCGTCCACCGGTATTGCCCTTCGGTTTTCCTATAAGTGATCGATCTATTTCAGGAGAAAGAGGTTCTGTTACCTACTGCGAAAAGGCTGAAGGAATTCTCATCGACGAAAAATTCAGATGAATTCTAATAAATGGATGTCTTCCGCTAGATTTTTTAGGAGCGCGGATTTCTCCATGGTTTTCGGTTTTAGCTATCTTGAAATATGAACGCAACAATTTATTACTATTAAAAGTATTAAAAGATTTTTCTTTTTTCCCATTTCTTCTTTTAACAAAAGAAGTTATTTTTCTGGCAGTGCACTAATACCTTCACAAGAAAAGTCTCGGTTATCTTTGTTAATCCGCTACTTTCTTGGTAAGCCCCAGGTCGGTGGATATCCCGCTGAATTTTCCGGGGTGAATGGCTCTCGGTCGCCTTTTCACGCCCTTCATATTCGTGAATCATCACACTAAGTCGTCGAACGATAAAAATAACCCCGATTTCCTTTATCTTGATTTTGGAATGCCGAGTTGATACCGTTTTCTTCGTTTTTTGTTCTTTCGAATCTACTTTTCAAATGTTCTCAGAGTGGGCAAAATTTTAACTTTAAATTGTGCCCTCTCCAAGTTTAAAATTTAAATTTTAAAGGTTCTGTTTTCGCGTGAAAATGAATGAAATTTATTTGTTTCGTACGTAATGTTAAAAGGGTCTAGCGGGGCGTGAAATGTACTGTTTTAGTGAATACGTATTCCTCATCTACAAAAGCTTAGCTTTCATATGTTGTTTGTTTATAGTACCTTACGTGGATATTCCCTTCTTGTTTTATCAGGATAATAAGTTCTCTTCATTTGAGAAAAGAAAAAGTCTTATCTGGTTGAGAGACAAGGGAGGAAAAAAAAAAGATTCCGAGATAAATGGTCTTCTCGTCAGTCGCGACTATCCCCTTTAATCTATCATATTTTCTTCGAGAGAAGAGCCGTTTTGTAAAAGGCCCTCCGACCATAAAGTATTAAAAACTTGAACTAGTGGATTGCGACTCGCGAGATTTTCTTTTTAATTTATTACGGATGATGGTGGTAGTTGAATGTCAAAATCGATAAGTAAGAAGGGAGGGATAGCACATCTGCTCCCTCGCCCCTAACAGAAAAAGAAGTCAGGTACTCTCCTCCAGTCCCTAACCCCCGCCATCGATTTACACGTTACCGGACTTACGACTCCTTTAAAACGTACCCTTCCTTTTCTTCGTCTTTCTTCTTTATCATTCATACGGCATCGTATTCGGCGGTCTCTTTTTTTCCCTTTTCGTTTCTCATTCCATTTTTACGCTCCACTTCGTACTCGATAAGCCAACTCTCTCACACTACGACCGGCCACCCTGTTCAAATCACTCGCTATGAGCCCAGGCGTGTGAGACGGAAACACCAGTTTATTTAAATAAAAAAAAATTTGAAACAATTTTTAAAACTAAATAAATACTTGTGGTATTGGTGGTGGATGTGTCAGGTGGTCGCGACCTTCTCTCGGGATGGGGCTGCTAGTTTGGACATACCTACGCAATAAATTCCTTTTGAGGAAAAAAATTTCTAGGTCTGACGGCTTAATTTATTTATTCGAGAGCGTGTAAATGACGTCCGCAGTTTTTAATTAGTGCTGCATCGGATAAAAAAAGTTAGTGATCTCTGTTGTGTTAGCGGCTCCCTTCTGCTTTTGAGATTCATGCCAAGTGTCATAGATGCTCTCAAGCCCGATCCCGAGGCTTCCGAAGAGGAAATCGTTAAAATTATTCCAGTCCTCTATGAAGGTGATTCCCATTCACCTCGCTTGCCGTATGGCTCTCGCGGATACTTCTTGGATTTGTTCCCACAGATTCGGATTTTTTCTTACTTCCTGACCGGAAAACCGAATGAATATTAATTTTCTTTCACTCCAAGACGCGTTCACTCTATCGCGAATTTTATCATTTACATTACGATAGCTTCGATGATTTCAATTTTGATGAACAAATTTGTCAGTAAATAAAAGGAGTGTTGATTTTATTGTTCAACTGGTTTCAAGTTTGAAAAGGACTCGGAATATTGTCGTTGGGTTCAGGTTTGGGTAGGGCCGGGTCGGGTTGGCGGTTCGGATGGGAGTGAAACAGCTGCAGACACACGCGGCTTTTAACATAATTAGGATGGACCTCATCTCTTGATCCACAAGGACTGACACGTACAAAGGGACCCACGCATCTCCCCAACGTACAATTAGCGAACAGATTAAATCCGAGGGTACTAAATCACAAATAATTTACACAACGTAACAATTAATATATAAAACAGATCCAGCTCTTGAGGAGGATGAATATCACAATTTGGTCTACCCAGACTTTCGCTGCAATGATCCGAAAGCATCATACGATAGATTTTTTTTAACTAAAACTTTTATCTTCTCTTTTTTTTTACATCCCTAATGATGAATATCAACGCCACAAAAAAATAGAACCGTTCAAGGTGTTTATTACGTTTTAACGTATGACCTAATTTAATACCCTTCATTTTTTTTTCCACGAACCTATGACACCTGCAACCCGATTCTTTCTTCTCTCCATTCCCATGGTGGTGCCAGCTGATCCGTTAGCAATCGCTTAATGGAGTTGAATCTAAACGGTAGAGTAAAATTTTTAACAAGTTCTCATCACAAAATCCTCTAAAAAGTGTTATGAATCGAAAAGGATAATTGAAGATTTATGTTGGGTGATTTTTGAACCAAATATTGCTCGGAAAAGTTTAGGCGATGCAGTTAAATGGGGTTAGGGGACTTGTCGAAACTCAACTTGGAAATGAAAACTTTGTTTTGTGGCTTTATAGAGTTATTAATTTTTTCAACACTCTTTTCAAAATATCTTTTATTGTTGAATCATGTAAGTGTTTGTCAAAACTTGTTTAAAAAGTGCGAGACAAATGTCTCGAAGTGAGAATAAAATTTTTTTGAAGGTAGGAGGATTCAATTAAGTTCCAGACCTGCGATTATAAGAAACACATTGGGGGGAGAACGTCTGCATCGAGTTATTGGAAGACGAATGTCGTGTACGTGATTGGAATGCCGAGGAAGAGAAGCGCCGGAAATACTTTGTCGAAAGTTGTGCGGGAGAAATGCTTTTCAAAGACGTCCCCGGCCTTGGGCAGAGATTGGATTATTCTCCATCTCACCATTAGTTTTTTTTTTCTCTCTCATCGCGGTTCTATTCCAATTATCATGTTTTCTTTTATATTGTGAGCACACGATAAGTATTCTGAAATTTCCTACAATAACCCGAAACCTACTGATAAAACCAGAAAATGAATCGGTTAAAAATTAATCCTTTCTCATTGGTTGGCGACGGTTTTTTCTTTTCTTTTTCTGATAACTGATAAGGCTTTTTTCAGCTAGTTTGTTGAATTCTGAGAATATCCATTTACACAATTCCTTCGATAATTTTCCCCGAAGTCCTATTCATTTTTTAAGGTGAAAGGGGAGGTACGTTAGAGAAAAATGTCCGATAAGAGAGATAAAACTGAAATTTAAGGGAGTTCTCGCGCTTCTAAAATTGATTTAATTTTTAGGTAGATTTTTCTAATTCGTTCGGTCGCAACTTTTTTCGGAATCCCCATTCAGTCAAGCTACTCATTTTTTGTTGTATCCACACTTATTCCTACCCCATTTTCAACCTTAATTCGACAGTTCAGGAATAAATAGAAGAGCCAGAATTATTGGTAGCTCAGAGGCAGTGGAAAAAAATAGTTATTGATGTTAATACAATTCAAATAAATTATTAATTGTTTATATTTTTAGTTTAAAAGTAATGGAAGCACTTCTGCGGATTAGATCTTTGTTGAAAAGAGAGGATCCCAGTGGTTGGGAAGAGAAGTAAAGGCCTCCGCTAAGCGTTAGTTTCACTATTGTTAGAAATCGATTAACTATCACGTCCACGGGGCGGGAAGCCCATCCCTCGGTCAACCTACCCTCGACCCAGCCATCCTCCTTTCCACCCTAGAGATAAGACGACACGTTTCAAACACAAGAGAAGACCTTGGTTTAAATCACCACAACTTCATGATAGAAACAACCAAGGGTTTTTTCGTACCTTACAAAAATAAAGTTTTATGTATTTTCATTCTTTTTCCCCTAATTACGAATATTTTCAATTTTATCTTCAATTTTAGCTTACGAAAAATCTGAAATTTCGGATTCTTTACCTTTTTATCCGATAAAAGGTGGAAATGTTAATTTTCATTGAAACTTTGTAACCAAGAAATTTGAATTGTTTAAATTATTTTCTGGACGGAAATGGGCTTTACATTTTAGCTGAACATTTTCTAACTTTCTGAAAATCGAGCTGACCATACGGGATCGTGATATTGAGACCGAGCGCCCTCCTTTACCCCTTCGAAGGGTTTCTAATCCCAGGGGGGAGCGAGAAGCGACCCTGCGTGCCTGCCTCGCCTCGGGCATGAAGATTCATACGTACGTGCAAGTACAGTCAACCACGAAATGAATTCTCCCCTTCGCACGCGGAAACGCTAACGTTTTCCAGTCTCCTCAATGCCGGATGAAATAACTTCTCTTAATTTAAATGAAATCGTTATAAACTTTTTTTCTCTCTGTTCTTTTTATTGAAAACTTCTTTTTGTGTTGATGACTAACCAAGGGTAAAAACATGCCTCAATGCTCGCATTCGCGGTCGATACAAAGATGTCACCTCTCTTTAGAAACTAACGCATAGAAAAAAAGTATTTTTGTGTGTTTTTGATAAGGAAACTATAATCCGTTATTTTTGGCCCAAAATACTTCGTTTATCAATAAAATTGTATTTATTTTCAAACTTGTAATTTATACGACGGATGCTCAATGGAATCGGTATCTTAATTTTCGACGAGTCTTGACGGAAGAAAACTTTTTTGAACTTCCCTTTGACTTTTGTTCTTTCTTTTCAGGAATCTTCTCAAGAATTTTGTTTGATGTTTTCGGCTTCAAGGGGCTCCGAGTTGGACATGAACTCTAATTTAAAGGCTCTTTCAAAATGCTATTCTGGCGGTATTCTCATTTATCCACCCACAGTTCACGTTCTTTTCCCCGAGTTCCATGTATCAATGAAGGAGCATTAGTGTAATTAAAATTTGAAAATCTCTTCGTAATTAGATTTTCACTATTACATCAAGCTACCATTTTGTGTACATGTTAAGCAAATAATTGTATAATTTTAATTAAAATTTATTAATTAAAAATCTCCTCTTATCGACCGTGGAAAAATAAAATTTTCTCCTGATCATTTATCAACCCCATTAAGGCGGAGGCGAAGGCTTCCGATTTTATGACGCGAACAGATATTCTAAATAAAAATCTAAGCATTCTGGGATTTGAACCAACGACCTCCATGTTCTCAGAGATTTAATCACCGACACAGGGAAGCTTCGGGAAAAAAAGATGTTTGGGAGTAACCGTTTATTAATTTAATCTAAGGTGGAAAATTTAATCGGCTCGGCTTGGGGATTTGTGTGAAAGAAACATTAGTTACGTTATCTCGTCGTACGTCGTACATTTTCCTTTTCACCGTTCGTTAACTGAATCTCATTAGGATTGGAGGGTGAATAAATTCCATTCCTTAATTGCTACCAGAAGTTTCAGAATCAAAATGCTGGACCGAAGAAATCCCTGAGTTGCTATATGGAATGCTCTCAATAGGGAGGTGAGTAATTATTGTTTTCCTTCCTCAAGAATCTGATAACTTCTTAGCTTACTTTTAAAAAAAAAGAGTTCCTTGCCATTCCTTAGACGAAATCCGGCCGTGACCACAGACAACCAAGGAGGGTATCACAATAACATCTTTGAAGAAGATAAAACCTTGGAAAAATCCTTAAAATTAATGTTTCTTGTCCTCGTGTGATTTGAGGATTCTCTTCTATGGATTGAAAAATATTATTTTTGATAAAATGGATTTTGGCAATAAATTAAACATTTAACTTTCGTTTTAAAAGTTGAAAGGGATTAAAATATTCAAAACAGTTTCAACAAGTTTGTGCGCGTTGACATGGATTTTAATAAAGCCTTGTTTTGATTCGCAACAGGTGTTGTTGCTCTCATCTAATTTGGTAAGTGGACAATATGGGGCAAGTTGTTTATGATGCTCCCAAAAATTTTCGTAGATATGACCCAATAAAACTTTTTATTTTTAGGGTCCTCTTTTTTTGGTAAAACTTTTTTTGTTTCGACCCGCTCCGGAAACGCCGTTGCGGAACAAAAAGAAGAAAGAGAAGTTATTTCAAGGGCAGAAGAGACGCCTACCCCAAGCCGAACTGAGTTTACGTCACTGAAATTAGGACGTCGAGAATGAAACGTTTGAGGTCGATTTAAAAACTGTTTGTGCGTATTGAGCTTCACATCCGCTTAATGAAGGATGTGGCCGTGGTTTCCGTCCCGAACGGTCTTCGCGATAAGGAATCCCGTAGTATCTGATTACAACCGGTGGGAAAGCCAATGAATGAGCGATAAAAAGGAGCCTCTGAAAGGTTTAGGTCGGATTCTCTAGGCCACCGGGAAAATCGGCGAAGGCAACGTCGCCCCCGCGGTCCTCACTTATTTGAAGCTCATTCAGGTAAAAATTCAATACTAGGATTCCTTTACCTTTATCCTTTACCTGTCGAGACCTCTTTTCTATCTCTAAGAACCGGGCAAGTTTGAAGACCTTCAAAAATTCTTTTGTCTAAATACCTTTTTAAAATAATATATTAAAAATGATATAGCTAAAATAAGTTTTGCCAACACCTCACTGTCCACAGATGACAGTTAGTGCTACTAGATAAAAGGCATTAGGGGGAGTTCCCTTTTTCATAAAGGGTTTATAGTCGGTATAAAACAAAATTAACCCAAACAGACCTTAAAATATAATAATAATAAAAAAAGAGTAAAATTACCTATTTCAATTGGTATATACCATAAATCTCACCTTGAACGCCGTATTGTAGGAAATTCACTTTACAACGCGTACTTACTTTCAACCTGTGTGGGATCTTTATTAAGGAAGGGAATGGGAGAAAAGCCGACTTAGTTTTATTTCGCCAACAAAAACGTTAAATGGCCCTTTTTATTTTACGATTTTTATCATTTTTTTCTAAGAATAAAATAGAATGAATAATTAAGAAAAAGTTCGACTGAATCAGACGAAATAAAAAAGAGGATATTCAGTGTGTACAGGACAGTGATCGACGAGGAAGGTACAACATCCTTCATTCACTTAAGATTTACTACGTTGGATGCTCCTTCTGAATTCGCTTTTAGTTTTAACTTCCTGAAAGAAACTAACCCGGCTGGATCTTGGGTCGAAAAGAGCGCTATCGATCAGTTGTGGTCGGCCTTTTTCATGTTTTTGCGGACCAATCTTCACGAAAAACCTTTTTTTTTTAAATAGAATTTTGCGGCCCTCTTAGAAAAAATAAAATTGTTTCTTTAATATTTTGGGAAAGTAAAATTCCCTAGTTTTTCCTCCTGGCGCCATATTTATAAGACTTTAATATTTACTTTTTTGAAGCGCCTGGAAATTGATAACACCCTCTTGTTCTTATAACGGTGATCGTTCCGTAAAGTCCAACTGGTCCTTAACAGATGGCTCCTGGACCAATAGACGTAATAACCGCTCGCTCTCCTTCTCCTCGAGGAAGCGTTTCGTTTGCCGCAAAAGCTCACTCAACCCGTCCTAACACGTTGAAGCTTTCCACCGCGTTAATTTTCCTCCGCTCCCTTCCAAAATGTAATATCTGTCAAACTACAAAACGAAAGGGAATTTTATCACTTGATTTAACCTGTCTCGAGATGATCATCCCCCTTTTCAATTATTTTCTTTACTTATTTAGTCATTTCATTGTAACAAAGAAATTTATCTGTCCAAAAAAATGCCTCCTGTTAAAGGTTTTTTTCCCCCATTAGTGTATTTTAAAAATACTTCAGACAAATAGACAAAACTATAATAGTAATAGACAAAATAGTACTATTTTCTTACTGAGAAAGAATAAAAATTGTGAAAAGGAAAAAAAACTATTTTTCAACCCCGAAAATAGAGTTAACAGCAACGATGACGGGTCGGCGAAAAAGTCGTTATTTAGTTAATTAAAAAATATTGCAAGCGATGAAGCGTAAAAAGAGGGAAAAAAATTAACTTTCGACGCTTCAGTGTTGACTTTGTGCAACAGGTTGTAAGTTCCCTTTTATCACGAAGTTATAAGCCTTTATAAAAGGCCCTCGTTTAAAGAGCCTTTGTAAGTTGTACGGAAAATCTACTTGCTCCGGTATCTTTATTGCTAAACGCTCGAGATTCTTTCCGGGGAACTTTATAAAGTCATACATGATAAGTTCTTCAATACATACCAAACTTCTGATTATTTTAAGTTAAATTATCTTTAGTTCTAGAAGCAACTAATTTGGGCCTCAGTGTTCGTTTGAATTCGAAGTCCCCTTTAATTTTTGTTACAAATTAGAACTTTATTAGTTTTCTTAGCGTTAAAATGTGTATATTGGTTTTAGATAAAAAATTTTCCTTTAAAGTAATAAAAAATTTTTATAAATCCCTGAGTGTACCCATGCCGTGGAAGAAAAATACTCGGTGGACTCGTAAAAAAAAGAGAGAGCAAGACATCGAATGGTTTTTATTACCCATTTAAACCTAAAGATCCATTTTTTTTTTCATAAATGTTGACGAGGAGATGGAACGTTTCCTTAGAGAGAACGAATCAAGCTTCAGTCTCCCGGCGTAAAAAAACTGATCAAAAAGACCTGATAAACTAGTTAAACGAAAAGTTTCTTTTGAAAACTTTAGAGGGTCCAAAATATTCATAAATGATTATAAATTCCAGCACGAGTTCTAGATCTAAGCGTTTCTAATTAGCCAATCCGGGACCGAGAGCTATTAAAGTTACAACCTTAGAAAACAAAACTGCGGGTCGTTAAAGTTTATACCCTACGAGCTAACGGCAACTGATGATTATGTTACTGTCCGTAAGTAAACAACTGTACAGGCGCCTCCTACGTCGATAATTCATACTTTTTTTTCTGAAAGATTTATCAACTACTAAATCCACTTGAAAGTCTTGAGAAAATTGGACTCCCTGGTTTCCATCAAAACCGAGGGGAAATTCATAAATGTTAAGGGGTCCACTAACAATAGGGTGAAATAGGCTCGTGGGCGGTTGGCTCAGAAAGATTTCCAGAGTGCATTTAAATGGTGGAGGGGAGGGTAAAATTTATAACTGGGGAGAAGAAATATTATGTTATGAATTAAAATAATATGCTAAACCGGATACATAATCCCCACTTCTTCGCTTAAAGAAGAAAAAAAAAAACTTTTTGTTTCATGATTTATTCTCCTATAGTCACAAAGAAATTTTCTTTCTCAACATCAAAGAAACGTAAAAAAAGTCCTTTATTTTTAATGGTTGATCTAACAGAGGGCTGGTCAAAAAGCATCGGGGTAAAAAAAAAGTACAAATCCATACTTTATTGCTAGATTTAATCTCGTTGAAGTTCTGTGGCTTTCAGTTTATTTTAACATGCAATCACTATTTTCAAATCATTTAACAAGACTTTATATTTCATATTGTGTTGGGTACAATCTAATATGTATTTTGCCGTTTAGGTCGTCTGAATCAACAGGTTTGTTTTGAGTGCTTTCATTATCAAACGCTACAGGAGGGAGAGAAAAAACATAATCCAATAGATTTCGAATGGTTTCAACCCTCTTTAACCGCCCCATAAATAATATGGATTTAATTTTTGCCATTAAAAACGTTTTTATTTGGTTCTTTTAAACGTTCTTCTTTTAGTAGAAGAAGAAAATTCCCCAGGCAGAATCTTTTTCCAGGCCTTCAGATGCGTACTTGTGGATAAGCAGAGTGTACACTTGCGTACCTAGGGGAACCATTGCGTAAAATATTTGAATTCAAAAATAAATCTGAAAATTTATGAACTCTTATTTTTTTAGTCTTCAAAAAACGAGATATTTTCCAAATTTTCAAAGGAGTTAAACACTTTTGACAAATAAACCTCATTTTTACAGGATTTTCAGGAGTTTTCCTCGGTTTTTTGACGGACATTTTATTGGTTATTTGGGATTTTTAGGAGCCTGGTTGGAATTTCGATATTTTGAGATAAGAAGTTAGCAATTTTGCACAGATTATTTTTGTAAATTTTGGTCCCATTTAAAAGTTTTCTTCTCCAAATATATGGGTCTTAGGCTAAAACTTATTGTTTTTGCCCAAATCTCAGTTAAGTTCGGTTAGCGACAAAGAAATTTTGGTTTTCAGTCAACGTTATGATTTGATAAACTTTGTGCCCGAAAAAATCATTGATTTGTGCGATAAAAATTTAAGTGAGCAAAGAGGCTTGTTAAAAATTTGTGGTGGAGGAGCCATGTACATATCAGGTACAAAAAATAGGGGGGTAATTACCCAAAAAATCTAAATTAAGAACTGAAGCTTTAAGGAATTATAGTAATCTGGTTTGTGAAAGAAAAGGATTATATTGAATAGCGCAAAGTGGTGAAAATTGAATCCAAAAACCTTTACGATTTCAAAAGAAGTAGGTACTTTCAAAGGGTCCTAATCTTTTTTGGTTTTAAATGTAACGGTAAAGTTATTTTTAAGACTAGAGGCCATGGCTTATTTTGACCGCGAGAATCGCGTTTTTCCACTCCCCTATCTCGTCCCCTTTCTCCCCCCGCACGGTCACGCTACAATTGGGGGAGGAAGACGGTTGAGAAGGGTTTGACAATCTCATATTCTAGGTAGCGAAATCTCTTTTTAAAAGCAGTCGCTTTTTTCAAAAACCTTTAAGAATGAAAACCCCGTTATTATTGATTTATTCTGAACGGGATTGGATGTTACTACGCACAGATTTTCGTAAAAAAAAAACAAACAAGGATTTAATTGAGACTAAAGCAATAGAGGTGTTTGCTTCAGATTCAGCGCTTCCCAGTTCGGCGCCTATGATTTTATTATACCGGTGGTTCAGAAGTAATGGATCACCCCTTTTTATTTTTTTGAACTATTGGAGATCGGAGTTATTTTAAATGAGAACCCATATTTTTTTTATTTCAGATTGCAGATGACAAATTTAGCGTTATTTTGCTCTAAAATCAGTTAAAATTGACCTCAGACACTAATTTTTTTTTCAACTATTTTTTTCCAAGGATTCCAACTATCACATATTCAAGCATTACCTTCTGCATCACTAGCAATCGACTCTAACATCGTAATCCCCCATTTTTCATTTTAGAAATTGAAAAGAGCTGCTTTTTTGGTGCTATCTCCTATTTTGGAGGATCTCTTTATTTCTCAAAGATTTTAGCCCACAAGAAAAATTTCTTTAAAAAAACGCTCTCTTTTCATTAATGAAATAATAAACGGGCCTTTTCATTAAATAACGATGTTAGAGTCGATAAGTAGTGATGCAGAAGGTGTAGATCCTTGAATTTGTGATAGTTGGAATCGCTAGCAAAAAAATAAGAGAAATAAAAAAAATTTAGTTTTAAACTAATAACCAATAATGGAGGAAGAATGACTGTGATAACGGGTATCTCACGACGCGTTTCGGCTTAAAAAGCCTCGTCAGGTGAACTATTCCCTCTATCACAATCATTCTTTTCACTGTGAACCCTATCTCCGAGAGGTTTAGTAGACACAGCGGGAAACTGGAAACAAACCGTTTCCCGGAAGCTCACCGCCGCCACCGTTCTCCAAGAGATAGAGCCACTCACCACCTCATTATTGGTTTTTTAATTTTTATGACAGGTTGCTGTCATGGCTCTACCTTTTTGATATTCTAATTTTTCCGTTCTTGGAGAACGGTGGCGGCGGTGAGCTTCCGGGAAACGGTTTGTTTCCAGCTTCCCGCTGTGTCTACTAAACCTCTCGGAGATAGGGTTCACAGTGAAAAGAAGAATGATTGTGATAGAGGGAATAGCTCACCTGACGAGGCTTTTTAAGCCGAAACGCGTCGTGAGATACCCGTTATCACGGTCTTTCTTCCTCCATTATTGGTTATTAGTAAACCAACGTTTTCCCCTTTGCTGAGTTCTTCTTTTTATTCAAGACAGGGCTACAGCCTCTCTTAGAGAAACAATTTGTTTGACATTGAAGCTTTGGCACATTTGCTGCAACCTTTGAACACCGACTACAGATGCGATGTCCTTCGTTGAACTTCCCGACATCTAAAAGGGCGCCCCGAAACTTTCAACACCTAGGCACCGAAATGTAAGGCGCCGAATTGGGGATACGCAGTTCCAGCCCCTTTAAGTGGATCCATCAAATAAAAGAAACCATTCATAGAAGACAAAACAGTTTTCAATAAATAATACGACCAAGATAATTTATAATAGAGGTGAAGGGTATCGAACTTTTTTTTTGCCACTTAATTTTCCGGCATTTTACCTCACCTGTTGCTTCCATAGAAGGAATTAATTCATTTATTATTATTAAATTGCGAGATCTAATTTTATAGTAACAACAAAAAATCGCAGATATGTTGGTTATTATTTTTATGTCATTTCCCCGATAAAACAGTTGAGAATCAAAATTTTAGTTGATACCCTTTTTTTTATTCTCCGAGGAGAGCCCCAGAAGATCTATCCTTGGAAGAACCAGGCATGCTTTTTATCTGACTCCTTGATTTTTTCGACGTTCCATTTTAAATCGAGGGGGTGAATGTGGTTTAAAAGGGAAGTATGTAAATTAAACTGGCGGTAACTCGGCTAAGTGCGTTTGGTTGGCTCGAAAATATGGTCAAAAGAGAGCGAGTGAGATTGGGAGGGATACAGAAAATCGGATTACTACCGGTGTGTACTTTATAAAGCGAGAAAGACTTTCATTAATATTTGATTTGGTCGAGAAGGATTCCCAAAGGATAAGGCGAATGTTTGTCTGTGGAACAAGTGAAAAGGGAAAGGGAGGACTCTAAGGTCACTATTCTCTCCCGATTTAACGTTAGCCGGGCCAAACTCTTTTATATTTAAACATTTTCCCTAGTTTGACGATTATTTATGAAAAAAGAAAGCGTGGAGCTAAGTATCGCAGTTAAAAGATACTAAGTTGTGAAAATTGTCGAACCAAAAAGTCTCAATTCAATTGACGGATAGCTTCTGAGGCCCATTGGTAAGAAATCTCGAACAAAGGGTTCTTAACTCGAAGATTTTTTTTTCAATTGATAGCGATTTTACAGTATCGAAGAGATGGAATGAAAAAAATTAATTTTTTTGTTCTCTCCCTCGGGGGAATAGGACGGGAAATTACTTGGGCGCCTCGCCCATTAAAACACAGTCGAAGGGAGGGGTTACGAAAGACGGGAGACTCGACGGGTTTTGCCTGGCGGTGACCGAAGCAGCTGTGCCGCGCCGCACCCCCCAGCGTACTTCCCTTTGGAACGGCAACGGGGCGGTCATTATGCCCTTTGGGATTGTATTTATTATCATGAGACAAACCCCGTCAAACACAGCCCCTGATGAGAGGTCCGACCCACGGAGGAGGGAATGAATGCTTAATTAACCCGACACGTTTTCCCTTTTGAATTCATAACTTGTTAGAGTCAGATTTTAAAACAGCATTTAAACCACTAATAATTAACAAGATATCATCAATAAAAAGGTCCATTTGGAAAGCCGAAAATTTATTTCCAGCCAGGATTTATGGTTTCTCGTCGTGGGAACGGAAATCTGCGAATTTCAGAAGCAAACCATCTTCAATCCTTTGACTTCGTAGAACATTAATGGATTTTTCGCCATCATTTACTCCTATACGCTAAATCCGAATCGTATGATAACATCTAAGTTTTCTGAAGCAGAAATCGGTATCGAATTATGATATCAAGTATTCTGTAACGAAATTTACAAATCAAATGCAAACATTGGCTTTCAGAAGCGATCGTTTCAATTCAAATAGACAGCAGGAACCCTTGTTAAACAACCGATTCCAAATGTTAAGGTACTTCAATATAATATGTATTCCCTTTTTTTTTTATATACAGTTCTCGCCATTCCGACTCCAGACGGTGCCCATGACGACCCTTTTTCTTAAACCTCCTTTTTTTTTCTCTCCAGTCATTCTCCCATAAAGAGGGCTTCTTACTACAAACTGCGCCGCGAAAATGCCGACGGCTCTCCAAACAGAAACGCCTGAGGGTCCGAGGGTAATGATTGTAAACAAATGTTCCAGGCAAAGCGGAAGGTTTTTGAAACAAAAAATAGCGCAAGGGAGGGTAGTAAATTAAAATCTGAACGAAAACTTCAGTTCTGCCCTATTCAACGCCAAAAAATTAACGAATTATTCTGCATATGTACAAATTATGTATTTTAAAAAATTATCATCTTTACTTTTTTGTGTAAAATCTGAAGTTGAAATAGATTAAACCATATTTGCACTAATGTCTTGAGTGTTGTCTATTCCATTGCTTGCGCCGTTTCATCTTTCTAAAAAAATTTATTGCGATAGCCTCTTAAGATGATTTTTGAAAACGATCTTCCAGACCAAGTGTGGTTGAGGTTTGACCTTTCTGCTATTTTTTCCTGAACACTTAGCGGCCGTAATTTTCATCGGGTTTTCACCAAAGTTTACATTCGCGATTATCTCAAAAGCTTTTTCTAATTTCGAAATTGTCAAAACGGCGGAGATCTGTCTGTAGTAAATTTGAAGGTTAGAAAAATTCGACGGCTGCAGGGTCAAATAGTACAAAAAAAACAAACGGACGTTAAATGATTGCCTGAATCAGATATAAAATGTGATAAAAAATTAGAGTTTATTAAGGTAGTAATTATTAAGGTACTAATTAACAAGCAGGTGAAAACGCGATCAATCTCAATTGCGTTCATTAGCATAATAAGTGAATGTATCGAATTACGATGATTTTTATTTGTAATAGCTGGAAAACTATGTTTCTTTAAAAAGATATAGTTATTATAAATAAATAGTTACTCATTGAACAATTTAAAAGGCGAATGATGGATGACTTCGAAGTCTTTATCTCACTCTCGCACATCCGGTTTTTAACAACACGGAAGATTCTTGTCATTAGATAAAAAAAAGAATGTGGAGGAGGAGGAGGGAAGAGGCGGTGCCAGGTAGCCCTTGTTTCAAATAAGACACCGTGTCTCTGCCAATTATTTTACAAACTCTATTAAAAAACGGTACGTTTTCTCACGAGGCCTCTGCAAAAAGTATCTTATCAGAAGAGTCAGCGTAATTTATTTTTTCGTCACGCAGATAAAAACATATCAGCTCTACCAACTGAATCGATTTATGATCTTGTTTATTCAGTAAAAGGTTTTTTTTTCTTTCCCGATTTTAAAGTAGTGACATTGATCAAGGTCAGGGTGGTTAGGAATGCCCCCGTAAAGTTAGTACAAAGTTAGGAGTTCCCATTTAAGAAATATGCTTTTAAAAATTCCATGTGAAAATTATTTTAAAAATGAATGGTACTTATGATTCAAAAACTGGTTTATAAGCCTCTTTTACTCAGTGAACCAGTTTTCGAACAATGATACACTTTAAAAGCTTCCTAATTAAGAGTTAGAGTATGCGAGTTTGGATAATAGGAGTTTCACTAAAATGTGGTTTAAAAAGAGTTTAATTTAGTTTTTGAATAAAAATTAAGAGAAAAACCTAAACAGATTGATTTGTAAAATTTTAATATGAATAAAAAAAATAATAGAATAAAAGTTTGACGGTCGGATTGTAAGAAAAACGAGAAAATATCTAGTTGTAGTTAAGGTTTTCTTAGGAAGTGTAGTCGCGATTTTAACCAGCGTCGGCTGGAGGGTTTGGGAGTAGTAGATTGTGACGGCGGTGGACGGGGGATGGTTGAGGGTGCGCGGGGTCGGCGGGAGGGGTGAAGAGGCTTCACGGGTGATGGTGAGCGGAGGGGGAGTAGGGGTGTTTCGTGGGTCGTGTGATGTAGCGTGGGGGGTGAGTTTCTGTGAAGGGTGGGTTTTACCCTCGGAGGTGGTTCGGAGGTAGTTTCGGCCCAAGCAGTCGGTCCGCCTAGGGTGGAGAGGAGGCTAATTATTCACAGTCACCATTCTCTGGACCCAACCCTCCAAGGAAATATATTGATCCGCGTCCCCTTCTGTCCACTACACCTCCCTCGTCTTCATACTCCCTACCTCACACCACCACCCTCATCTTCACTACCTATTTGAAGGAAACCCCCTCCTACGACATTCCACGTGATTTGAGTTACTTAGAGATGATAATTTCATGGCCGAAACGTCTATTTTAAAGATTCATCGACCCTTATTTTTCCCCCTCTCCATTACTATCGTAATCAGAAATCACCGTAATATGGAACAACCTCTCAAGAAAGGACACCTACGCCTTCCAATGTCCAATTAGAAAGTGATACCGATTATATTTCTTTCAGGCAATTTTTTTCTCCCTTTTCACCGTCGTTGTTCTTGAAAATTCCTTTAAAAATAATCTTCAACGGTTCTGAATCATCATCTTATCGCGATAGGTCCTCAATTATTTTTATCTGGTTGCTTATTCACTGTGTCCTTATTTCCTTTGCCGACTCGACTTCATTTCAAACTACCGAACGGCATGACAGCCGATTTATCGTTTAATGAATGGGCTTCACCTATCCGCTGCTTATTGCTCATTTGCCACGTTGAAGAAAGGACTTTTAGACACGTCAGTAACCTTCTAAAGCTGACGAAGACCATGCTCAAGTAGAAAAATATCGATAAACAAAGAAACCTAAAAGTTGGATTGTAATAAATAAATAAAATGTTGAAATCAAAACCAAGTTTACCGAATGAAAATAATAATAATCTGGTGGCGAGGTGTCAATACGAGTTAATGGTATTTAGATTTTATTCAAGCTTAGCTAGGAGATGATGTTAGTAGGAAGGGATAGTCCATTGATCCAGAGGGTACAGAGAAGCTACAGTTACGTGGCGTGGTTTCCCTCGGGAGACAATGTTTCAGCCTCTATCCTTTACTACAGAGGCTCTCACACATACACACGCGGGTGCGCTCGCACACATCCTCTCCTCCCTCGACACCATCTCTTTCCCTCCCGCATCCCCTTTTCCACCCCCTCGTCTTCTCGATCCTACCCAATTCCCAAACGAGGATCGCTTTCGGCTGTCCAACTTGCGACTCGAACCTACAACGGCAACCATTTTATTCGAGGAACATTTGAATTTTTAAGGGCTCATCGCTTCTATGAATCCATCCACAAAATTACCTATCCGTCGCTAGAATTGCTCATAACTTACACAACAGTCACGTCGACCTGGTCATTTTTTCACATAGGCTGCTTTTAAAATCACGTTTTCGCTATTTGCTTTTTAGTATTGAATCACTTTCGCATGTGTTCCAATTGTCCGTCTTAAAAAGAGTCGTCTTATATGTCAGATTAGAATAAGTAAAAATAGCACGAACTCATCTATCTTATTTTATGTGAAGTTCTTCTATCATGCCCGCTTTTCTGTAACGGAAGTATCATTTTTACGATGACAAATGGTTTCCCGGTCTTCAAGTTAATAGACGAAAAAACACATCACCGATATGTCACATTTTTAAGACCATATAGAAACGTTTCCCACCTCATTTCTTGTGCACTTTTTTTTCTCTCTTCTTACAAATCCTTACTTAAACTTATTGAAACTCCTTCCTTTGAAATAGATTGTTAAGGACATCAAGTAGGTATAGATTGAGATTACTAGCAATATCTTTGACAAAGGAATATTGTCAGACATCCCCCGCCTATTAATAGAACTAATTGAAACGCTACAATCTTTTCCGAATTCATAAATTGATAGCCATAGAGTATTTTTATTTAAATAGTTTTGAAGAATTTACGGCCTCCTTCAAAACGGTACAATTTTCAAGCCACAAAAAAAGTCCTGGACTCCCAAAAACTTTGTGTTTTGTGTTTTCCA
Organism: Orius insidiosus; assembly: GCA_014119065.1. Classification (NCBI taxonomy): domain Eukaryota; kingdom Metazoa; phylum Arthropoda; class Insecta; order Hemiptera; family Anthocoridae; genus Orius; species Orius insidiosus. The sequence goes on along the minus strand of JACGAQ010001153.1, from coordinate 44,997 downwards.
AAGAGTTGTGAATCGTAATTGCTGATAAAAGAAAAGGGAATCCTCTCGCTTTGTTTACACGAGCATGAGCAGTGCAGAATAACTTATTCTTTTCAGGGTAATAGTCCGACCGTCATCGCTTGACGTGATTCTTGGAAGGTTCGCGGTCGGTGCGATCCTTTTTTTTTTTCTTGGTCTCTTTTTTTGTCCTCTTTTCTTTCGGTACAACGTACCTTGTAAATAAAACGCCGGAACGTCTCTATACCTACGCGCTTCAACATTTTCTATGTCCGGTCCGCGCGACCTCTTCGAGGGTCAGGTAAAGGCATCGTGTCAAGCGGCTTACTTACAACATTATAAAACGTTCACTGAAAAACAACATTTTATGTTAAATGAGAGAAATATAGCGTTTAAAATTGTTTTAATGGTAAGTTTTGTGGATATTGAGTTGAAGTTTCGAGATGTTTTGTAGTGTTGAAACAAGCAGAATGATCTGGATATTATGATTCGGACCAGAAAGCGGCATTTCAATATCCCCACGCCTTTGATTTATTGACCGCCTTCTCGAGGAATTTTCCGTGGAGGCCATGTGGGAGATGCAGAAAATTGTGTGAGGGTCGAGGGAACCGAGCGGGCCCGCACCGAACGGAACGATTAGGGTCGAGGCAGGGCTGGCGATGCGGGGTGAAGGGGACGTCGTCAGCGGAAAAGGGGAATGGGATTTCAGAGGGTTGAAAAACGGACGAGGGGCGCGGCTTCAGGTACGGGGGGTGCCTCTTGTCGCTTATAGGAATCTTCCCCAATGGGTTTTGCCTTCCAGAAAAACTCCAGAACGTTTTAAGTGACATCTGACCCCTCCCCGAACGCTTTTTATCCACCTAAAACTCACTGTTTAAATCTTTATTCTGTTCAATTTTGTTTCATGGCGAATACACCTAATCTCTTCTTTTCCATAAACTACAGTTTACTATTCATAAAATTATACGCTTATCACTATGCGATGTACTACGCAGTTTCCCCTCTGGATGCTCGCGAATGTTACCTGTTTTTAGACACCCTTCACCAGTTAGTAATGGGTACGGAACCAGATGCGTTTAACTCGACTATTGTTACCGATTTTGTAATTGGGGAGGGCCATTGAAACGGAACCCATTCAGTCAAAATTCATTAAATACGGTTATAGCCTCCTCCTGAAATATTTAAAAAAAAAAACATCTAATCTGCGTAGCGTCTCTACTGTCCCGAGGTGAGCTTCGAGCTACTTCAACCAACTGGGTCCAAACCTGAAAATTACCTGAGTAAACCTTTAAAAAAAATATAGTTGTCCATTCCTTCAAATTTTATCGTAGCATAGTAAAGTATGGTCATAAAACCTTGGAAGTTGGTTTCTCTCCCTCTTGTGTTCTAATTTTCTGATGTAGGTATGTGGTGGATGCACAATAAAATCAACCCTGAGAAATTCGATGAAGCAAGAAAGCAATTAACTTTCCGCTTATAAACCGTTCAGAGTTACAAGCCTCTTTCCTCAGAAATGAAGATTCACTTGAATAGGGGTGGAAACAGCATTTATCCTGCCTTGAAGAAATACGAGGAGGGAGAGTTTTATCCCTAAAAACTGAGTGAATTCTCATTTCAATGTTGTTTTTTTCTCCTTAAACTTTCCGTCGTCATGAAAATAAGGCGGAAACCCCCACCTGAACCCAAGCAACACCTTAAGCTTTTCCATCTCAAAGAAGTTTAATGCGCAATCACTTTTTAAGTCCTATTAACTTCGTTCAACCCATCTTGTGAATTCCCCTTCGTAGACTTATAAACGAGCAAATATATATAGCTTGTTGAGAAGGGGGGAAAAAACCATTGGTACGGAGAGGAAGAAAAAAACCGTAATTTTCCAATTCGGTCTCAGGTGAATAGCACAAATCACTTGAAGCACTCTATATAATTGATTCGCGCACAGAAGGTCTTGTACTGTGATTGAATCTAAACAGGTCGGGATTTAGTTTATTCCACTGACTCGACGAACCACCTCAAGAGGCAATTAATTAATTGAAATTCAATCCTTTTTATAATCGTTGGCAGTGTCCTTATTTTATCTGTCCTCATCAAAGAAGAGGAGAATTTGTTTTAAGACCGTTCTTAATAAATTATGAATATTATTTAGCACCGATAAGTAAATAAGAAACGTTGTTATAGTGAAACTCATCCTTTGTCATAAATCGTACTCGCATTGTATGAAAAAGAGCACCTGTTGATTGTCGAAACCAAGCTTTTAAACGATATTACGTCGTCTAGTTTATCCAATTAAAACTCAGCCCTAAGGAAAATTTAATGTAAAGATCATCTCATTAAAACTTCGAGTTACATGATCTCTGTTTGATAATACGTATTAATATCAATTACTTATATTTAATACAGTGCTGCCAGTCTGCGAGAGTAATACTAATTACTAATGGCAGCACTGTATGAAAAGGGTCAACTTTTACAAGTATTGACCTCTCGACATGTTTACGATAACTACGAAAGGAAAGTGAAAATCGGATGAAATTGCGGTCGTGAAGTGAGGAAAAAAACTGGCGATGGCCGGCACCACAGACAACCTCATCATCAGTAAACATTACTAATCAGTTTTTCTCTACGGGGCGTCTGAAAATCCCTTCCCCAAAGACCGTGAGATGGAGGGTGCCTACAATAACTTCTTTGAAACTAGGTTCTCCAACCTCTGCTTCTCATGACGTCACAACGTCACTTCCTTTTCACAATACTTTTAATCAGGAAAAAAGAGCCACGGTTTTTATAATACTTTTAAAGTGAAAGTTCCTTCGAGTGAGGCTCCACACGCTTTAACTTCTCCATGGCTATAGAGTTAAAAAATATGTTCAATACCTTCCACTCCACCGTATATTCACAATAAATTGTCGAAGGAAGCTACTTACCTACGCATAACGACACACTTATCGTTTTCCAGTGTGTATTTCTAGAATATTTTATATTGAAAAATAATTTTTGTTGTGAGAGTGCTCAACATTGAGCGTCTCAGTGTTCTTTGAAATGGAATATTCTGAAGCCCTATTCGGAGTCGGTGGGTTTTCACAATTACAGAGTAGAGGTCCGACCTTCTAGGCTTTGACACTTGAGTGAAGACGCCTTCTCCACACGGATATTGATCTGGTTCGAGGACGAGGACGGTCACTCGCACACACCAATTGATCCGACTGGGCTTCCTACAATAAAATTGGCTCCCTTGACGCTGTCTTATCTTGTCTCACGGGCAAACAAAGAGGGGTTTTCCCTCTGATCCCGCTTCCCTACCCCGAGAACCTCGGCTCCCTTTACACCATTAATCTCGAGCCCTTCTATCTACCGTCATTAAAATTTCTCTTCGCCCACACCGCACCGACGAACCAGGTTACAAGGGTAAAATTTCAAACGTTGTTGGTGTCTGTTTGAACTCCTTCCAGTCCCTTTGAGGCTGAACCCACTCTATAATTTTAATCAAATAGTAAAAAAAATATTATCGTTTCATTTTTTCCTTACAATACCAATGTAATAATTTATTTAAACATTATTACAAAGCTCAGTTAAATTATTGAAAAAAATCAGATTATACACATACAATGGAGTTAACCATCTCGGCGCGGTAAATTAGATCCGGAGGGTCAGATCAATTAATGAACGGGATTATTCCATGGTCGAAATCTGATATTGGTAAGGGAACCCGGGGGACGTATGGATGATTCAACGGGTGAGTCCGAAATTTCCCCGAGAAGATATTCGCAACTTCTCGCAGCATTCCGTCCGTGCGTGATGAGATAAATCACGCGGTTTTTCAATGAGACTTTTAAAAACATTCAACACAAAAAGAAGAAAAACGGCGTTTCTTTCTCTTTAAATCAATACATAATATGGAATATACTTTACATGTAGTTAAATAGTGTCAGAAAACCTTCTTAAAGCGGTCATTTCACTAAATTTTGGAATAATTTTGAAAACATTGGTCGTCTGAGTTATAAATTATTCTTTCACTCCCCTCTCAAGTACGAATACTTTGGATTTTAAAGTATAATAAGGGCTCGGTCGAAAAATTTATTCTTTGAAAACAACCGAAAACTAAATCTTTAAAGAGAGTGTGAATAACGTTTAACTTGGAGGACTATTGTTTTATATAAGAACTCTTACTAGTCAGACCTATGAAGCCCTTGTTTATCTTTAGTTAATGAACAAGACCCCATGAAATCGCAAGGCCATCTGACCGTCGTTTAACGTGTAATTACATATGGTCGAGTTGTTTGTATTGATCTAAAGCACACCACAAAGCCCTTCGTTCCACTCTACCAAAAGCAATTAGCGATTGACACAGTACTCTGCCCTCGCTCCTCGGATGAAACCGTTAATATGATACTTTCGATCATTTTAAGAAACCTGAAATCTATTGAAAACGTCTGATTTGTTTCTGGAAACCTTCGAACGAGAGCCGCCCCATGGGTTCGGTGATGATCGAAAACATTTGATTTGAAATCGGCACTTTCTCAAAATCACGTTTTCTTCCAAAACGTTTTAAGATTATTCACAAAAAACCAAGTTTCTGAAAAAGAATCTGCGGGTGCATAAATAAAAAACTTTCCAATCAAATAATTTTAATTTTCCAAGACCACTTTAAAATACGCAATAAGAATAAAATATAAAATATCTGTAAAAAACTATTAAAATTTTTCATACTAAAAATTTTAATTTTAATTCTAAATTTTTTGAAGATAAGTAATTTAAAGTATTTAAAACATAACGGAAAACTTGAAAAATAAATCATTAGCAATACTGCATAAGTCTTTTAAAAAATATTTTAGGAAGATAATTTAATTGCTGTCATTGCTTATTTGTTGTTTATTAATTTATATACAATACTACCTATCTGTATCTGTCTAAATTTAATACATAGTTAATTGTTAGTATACTATTGGACATTAATAACTTTCACAAACAAAGGATATTTACTTTGGACGGATAGATGAGATTAAACCACAGATCGAATATTATATTGTCGTATTATTAGTACTTCCATATGATAACATACCATGAAATTGGCTTCATGGAAGAACTTATGAATAGTGGTCTTAGGTAAAAGATTTGAAAATTTATAACGAATCATAACCATCATAAGCATCAAAATCGTCATCTTCTTCGTCTATTGGGTCTTGATTTGCTCAGCTAGATTATGAGATGTTGAAGGGATAGCGAAATCTGAAGGGGATGCCGAGTAGTGAGGCTGATTCATAGTCTGAGGAGGTGGTTGAGAGGGCGGCGTTTGGAGCGTTATATTCATCGCTGAAACACCCTCTACAAGCGATTGTCCGTCATTAAATTGACGAGCAGTGAAGGGGTTGCATTTAGCCCTTGATCTAGTGGGAATCGGCTCGTAGCGATGATCGCTTCGACGATTGCCGTTTCGATAAGAAAGAAAACGGGTGCGCAATTGGTCACCTCCGGACAGTGAGCTGCGTCTCGGGGTTCCTCTGGTTTGGTCCGACAAGTAGCTTCGATAGGAGAACATGTAAGACCGCTCAGTTTGAGAGGTTCCCACCGTCGCTGAATTTCGAGACTGGATGAGAAGGCCGTCGAGATGGTGGGCACCCGGAACCGTTCTGAATATCAGATGAACAGACTCGTTTTCGACAATCGGAACCGTCGGATAAACCATATAAGCGACACTCCGGTCAGCATAAAATCCACCGGAGTGCCGAGGATGCGGTACATCATTCACAACGTAAACGTCACATGAAGAAATAACATCGGGTTGATTACCAAGCTCCGGTTGTTCCCTTTGATCAGCCATAACGTACAGCTTTAACTGAACTGATCTAAAAAAAAAAAAATTAAACAAAACAATTAAATACTCTACCCACCTCAAGTCTCGCTGAAAAACGATTCCTTCTTCCGAATACACCAGACAATCGTCTCCGCCTTCTGCGAAAAAAGCGCATTTTACATAATTATTATAAGTTAATTCTAATAAATTATTTCCAAATCTTTTTAAAAAAATTAAACACAAAATCCTACAACTTTAATCCATTTTTAAAAGATAGAACAACTTACAAGGTTTTTTATAAATCTGAAAAGAGGAATTTGCAAATATCAGCAAAATGGCTTCCCCCTAATAGCTGCGGCCATATGCATTACGTAATAGGCTTAAACATTTTGGAACCAATTGCTACTTAAAATATTAATTGATTGTGAGAAGGACCACTAAAATCTTATTATTAATTAGTAAATATACATTGTAAAATCTAATTAATTTTCGATCAACAAGATTTTTTATCAATTAAAAATTCTTAAATAAATTTTTTTAAATTGCGAATTACTTAACAAATTTTTTTAAATTGAAGGTAGGAAATGTACTAATTAAAGCAGCCTACTTGTTTAAAGCGTAAATTAGAGTCGACTAATTGCTGTCAAGCCTACTATACTCCAAGTTTTCCCCCATTACTTTTAAATTTTATTGCAAAAAGAAATCACATAATCGTATTTGCCATATAATAATGTAAATAGATAAATTAAATGGTTTTTTAAGTGATTTCCTGACTGGTTTTAATTATTATAAAAAACAAAACTTACGAATTTTAAGCAGGAACTCGAAACGGTCAGACAATGAAACAAAATGACCGAATAATTTTTTTTTCGTCAGGGGGGAGGAGAAATCCTCGGTTTCCACAGCCTTATGAAACTTGCAATTTTATTCTCAATAATTCATATTTAATTTTTCAGTATCAGTAAATTGAATATTTTTTAGAAAAATTTTTTGATATAGAAATTAAACTAACAAACTTTTTTTGGTGGGCGATGATTGATCATTTTAAAAGTTTCAATTTTAGCTTCAAAGGTTACGTAATAAAATGGCGTATGCCGCCAACTAAATTTTATTATTTAAAAATAAAAAATGGACTTACCTTGCGATCCTTAGGTTTTTAATAAGTGACTAGCGTTTAATCAAGAAAAGTAAATTTAAAAAATTAAAAATTAAATTATATTTTCATTGGATTCAAGTCCCTAAACGGCTGCGTTGAAAAACGTCTTCTCAAGCACGACTAAGCTCGCCGTCAGCAACAATTCGCCGCCAAAGAATGGGAAACGTCGATTGAAAAAAGTGAAACTAAAAAAAGATTCATAATAAACATCAAATAAAGGTAATATTCTTTTTAAAGGGCTTTTCGAAATAATTCTTCTTTTTTAGGTTTTCGTCGTGGAATGATAGGTTATATTATTTGTTTTTTGTTGGAATTAGGGAAGGGATAAGGAGAAACTAAACCGCCAAGAGTTGAAAATAATTTCATGCAGTTTTCTACAATTGCTTGATAAATTCATAAGCCATCGCCTTTTTCAGAACTTTAAAGGGGTGATTAGCATCCCCAACTTAACGAAAACGGCTCACGAAAGTGCCAACAGTTAAATAGCAACCCTCCCCGTTGATTTACCATCTTAAAATCGCTTTAGAGCCAGAGAGTTTTCCTTTTGAAAAAAATTGAGAAATTCAACACTTACGTCACTGAAAAATGAATGAACTAGACCTTTTTTGATTACCACCTGTTGGCTGTTTCCCCTTTAAACCACCCTCATATTCAATGAAAGGTAAATAGTATGAGGGGTGAAAAAAAAACTTTTTTATTTGACAAAACAAAAGATTAAGCTTAAATTATTTGAAGTATAAGATAATGATATAGAAAAATGAACAGATTTGATATTTTACGTAAGAGGGAATAAAAAAAATTGTTTGATTAAAAAAATGAATTACTACGGCAAGCATAAAATATTAAGTGATCCGTATGAATTCATCCTTTCCCAATATTAGAATCGGACGAGCGGATTCGGTTTATTGTTACTTTGCTTGAGTCCTGAAAGCGCAAAGCCGTGAAAATCTCGATAAATATGTCTAGGGGGAGTAGGTGAATAGTCAACTTTCGGTAGCAAAAATTGAGAGGAAAAATGAAATGAATCGAGATAAATGAGAAAGATCTCTATAATTTATCATTAATTCTTTTGTGTCGCGTTTTGTTGAAGAAGCGTTAGGTGGCCGAGGTTGTTGAGAGATAGGATTAGAGTTGGAGGCGAGTAGGGAGAAGCGCGGAGGGGCTTATTGTCTTTAGCAGTATCCGCGTTATCTCCTGGCACGATGACTAATGGCCGGTTTTGAACCGGGGTGGCTGGGGGTTGAAGAGACGAGGTGGAAGGGTTAGACTGGAAAGCGTTGGAGGGCAACCGTTGGCTATTCTACAGACAATGATACTTGAAGGGTGGTGAACTGGCAGGGTATACAATGCTCTCCCTTGGAATGGGGTAAACCGTCCCGGGCGTTTACACTTAACTTTCCACCCCCACGGTTAAACTCATTTCCTCAACGACCCGGCGACGACGACGACGTGAAATTGTTTTAACTGGACGGCCGACGAGGGTTCAGGGAGACGACGGGATCGAGAGAATAAGAAAACTTTTTCAACCCGTCGCCCGTCCCTCTTCCCCCCTGCACCGTCGCAAACTCACTTTTAACTTTTCCTTTCGACACTTGTAGCTTCACCTCCTCCCATTTACTCTCGTTAATTTATTTTTCATTCATACCTTTCTTGAATGAAATATGTTTTAAAGCCATTTTTGATTTTTTTTACTTCATAAACCTCAAAACAATTACTTTCAATCATAGATAATCAAACGCCATCCGTAATTTTGTATCAAAATAAATAGACAAACCACTCTTAATCAGAAATTAATTTAATTTGAAAACCTTTATTTTTCCTCAAATTTCTCATCGACGGCTTACTTGAAAATTATTTATAAAATAATACAAAAATTTAATTCACTATTTTTGTGAGACCTTTTTTTTCTGCCCAATACTCTTACTTGTTTTCGTTTCGGTTCTACGGTTTTAAGTGAGCGAGTGAAAAAGGAACTGACAAGTGACAAAAACGTTTTAATACCTCGAGAGGAAAGGGTCTGTGAAAGGAAGGAACGAGAATGGGACGGGGAGGGAAGTAATTCACTGTGCCCCAAACCAAGGGTGACAAGAACGCAATTCTCAAACTTTTCGAACTTCTGACTCCTATCCTACGACGGCCAACGAAAATGGCGTTTTCCATTTGTCATTTACACATTTGTTCATTGCTAATTGTTAACATTACACTGCTGATGAGAAAAGAGTTTAGATTTCCTCAAGCCTCTTGTGCTCTCTAGAACAATTGGTCAATTAAGTAATGAGGTCATAAAAGTCGCATTAAACAGTAGTCAATTCCCAGTTCGGCGTCAAAAGATACTGTCATGAATAGAAAATTTAAAATACCTATTAAGTGCTATTGAATTTATGAGGGTGGCAACGAGGTTCGTTTTAAGGTAGAGAATCTTTCCTTCTCGGATGACAGCGCCCCCATGGTTTCTCCTCGGTGTAAAATTAACCCGCATTTAGCGCGGTGCATTGGGATCATCTTCTTTCCTTTTCTCTCTCGCGCCCTGCTCACCGATTCGAATCGAATGGATTTACCGTGTGAAAGACGTGATTCAAGCCATTGTCGGAAAACCACGAGGGTTCTATTTGATCCACATGGTTGCCACGGATCCTTAAGTACCTGAGTTTTTATACGTCCGGCGTCCGGGACCATCTGGGAGGGAAGCAAGTGTGTCCATTTACACGGTCGCTTATGCACAAGTTGAGCTATCTAAAAAAGGTAGTATTACCTAAGAGGGACAGCTCTAATACCATTTGTGTATAAATATGGAATACATTTGAAACAAGTTAACAACCTACAAAATGTACTCCATTACTTTAACAAGTACAAGGTGCTTATTCAAAGCTTATGGTTGGTCCAGGGTTTAAGCTGCGGTAGTTTGGAAGTTCGTTGTGTTCCATTGAAGTCCTTTGATACTAAAATTTTGATCCGTTTCTCGTGATTGTTTTTTTAAAAATAATTTCCGAGGCATTTATTTGAGGGGTTTCGGATTTGTAATTTGCCAATGGGCGTTCTTGTCAAGAAATCATGGAGCGAAAATCGCCATCGCGAACAAGAGCATAATGTAAAGGATTGTGCGAGGGGGATGATAGTTTGAAAAGGATTGTATTGAAAGGAAAGCATAAAAAGAATCATGAGATAAAAACATAGAAGATTACCGCGGTGCTGGGTTTGGATTCGGTTCGTAATTACGGTTTGAAAAAGAGGATATTGATGAGTTACTCCTCTTTGTGGTTGAGTTGACTTTGGCAAAAATACTGTGAAGGCGAATCGTTTTGATAGGGAGGCAGAGATTTCTTTTTGAGCCTCTCGCTCTCGGCCTTTTTTTTGTCATATATGCCTTTGCGTTTAAACTTTTATTGAGTTTCGAGGGAAGTATCTAACAAAAAAAAACCGAAGATATTATTTAACTAGGTTTTTTTTTTCCTCTAAAAAGTGAGAAATAGGGGGAAAAATTTAATTTATTTTGTGAAAATAGAGGGTGAGAAGGTTGTGGTCTGGAGAGCGAAATAGGGTGAGTAGAGGTAGAAAGAGATAAAAAGGAAGAGGAGAGAGAAGGGATGATAAGAGAGGGTAGTAAGTGTGTATTTCGGTTTGGGATTTAGGCTAGAGAGGAGGACATGGATTGGAGGGGCTTAGCCTGGCTTGGGCTGAGGGAGAGAGCCGTGAGGACCCTCCTAAATTACAGGCCGCGAGCTGCTCGTCCCAATGCCCCTTCTCTGAAATTTATATTTCCTCAAGTGATCGATACTGTTGGCTCCGGTCACACCGCCCTTCTCTTTACTGAAACCGGCCAGGGCCAGCGGCGGCTAATGCTTCTCTATCCGCCTCTCTTAGAATTGAGGAGAGATCGTAAAAACCAACAGTCGGAAAGGATCCTATTTTGGGACTGCGGGAAAAAGCTTTCCTTCTCCCTTTCTTTCTTGTTCATCTATTTAATTCCAGTTTTTCAGTAAAGAAAATTGTTTTCAACACCTTTATTTATAACATTTTTATTAATAATTATTACACTTAAGTTCTTCCGTCTCAAGCAGGCTATGAAGTTCTTCATTATGGTGAAGTTTTATTGATAATATCGAAGACCGAAATTTGCTCTCTCTGGTCGCCAATAAATGCTAGATTAATAACATTCTATATCCCTGTTTGTCGACCCAGATGGAATTTCTAATGAAAGGCCAAATTATCTAATTAATAAAATGTATCACTTAATTAATCTCTCTTGCGCATCTTATTTGATGAAAGTAAACGTTCGTTTTTGAAGTATTCTGAATTTATTGAATCGCTACAGACATCACTTTCGCAATCATTAGACTTAAAAACTCTCTCCTTCATCGATTCTTACAAAACTCTGGAAAAACATAACAAAAATTGGTCCGAACTTACTCATGAACCCAAGAACTTCAATGCCATTATAAAAAGAAGTTTTATTCAAATAGTACTAAAAAGGGTGACTGAGAAAAGGAATAAAATGAATACCGATAATGATACGTGAGGAACGGGAGGAAAAAACGATTTAACCATTATCATTGTTTTCTAGGTCAATCTTCCTCATCTCACCCTCTCGTCTCCTCCCTGAATCATAATAGAACGGATTTACATAGGGGAGCCCAAAAGAAAGAAAGAGGAAAAAAAACGTGAATAAATATAGGTACGTTTTTTTTAATGGATCGGAATCCCAACGATTCTCATGGGGGAGAGAACAAGCTCTACAAATCAGATGGTCCGGTCTTTTGATGTTTCGACACCTTATTTTCCAGTAGAGTTTTTTGATAAAAACAAAAAAACCGATAGATAACAACAAAGCGTGAACAACTTTTTTTTAAACATCCAAGTTGGTGAAAGATGCGAAAAACGAAATGGGAGTATAGCTCTTCTATCTGAAAAGTTCGTACTCGGACGATTGGGACGGTATGATAAGACACGCAGGTTTACTTTGGCTTGAGTGCGAAACCTGCCGTTTCTTATCAGTTATCAAGCTTTCATTGAGTCCAGCCTGTGGAAGTTTATCTACAAAGCGTGATCGGTCACTCGTGACATGGACACGTTGCAAAGCTTAAATTTTCGTAAATTACCATTTAAAACCGTTGTGAAAAGGACCCATTAGAAAGATTTTCGATCAGTCAAACGAACTTGCTCATTCTAAATCCATATTTTATCTTCAGTCAATAGCTTCCTCACTGGAAAAAGGATTTAAAAATTGCTTTGTCGCGCAATGTCTGTGGATGGAGGGGACCCGGCCGTGAATCATCCACCGGGGCTTAGAAAGTTCCGAAGGTGGGAACACAGGCGTATGAATCAATATAATGACCCTCGTCCAGCAGCTTCTATTTAACTACCTGAATGACTCATCTCCCCCGTCCCGCCCGCGCCACTCATCCGCCCCACGATCGCCTCATTCTCGTATTTCCTAAGTGCATGCACCCCGGCACTCATTCTCTCTCTCTCTCTCTCTCTCTCTCTCCTCCGCACCGCTTGCAGGGCTTCATCGCTGACGCAGCTCCCTATCCAAACAATGGCTCGAGGAGAATAAACAAACCGCGGTGACCGCCCCACATGTTCCTTTAGTGCGAATTCAACTGTTTGACCGTTGTTTGTCGAGGAACAAACGGTGAATGTTGCATTCTGAAACGCAGTTCGGCTAATTTAATCATCGATAAAAGCATAAAAATTCAGAACCTAAATAAATATTCGTTTTTTTTTTCGCTCAAATTATTTAGCAATAAATATGATATATGAATAATGAAATCGAAAATTAACGAATGGATGTCGCTTTTATCTCGCGACCCCTCTCAAAGTTTATTCCGATGGAAATGATATGCCTTGCGGACAGATGGTGGACGGAGCTAATGGAGAGCAGTCATTGCGGAAGGATAAGGTTCATTAACAGCTCACCGGTTCACCCTTCCCATGAGTTCCCACGAAACTCCTCACGCCTATAATCTGGCTAACGTCTATACCAAGGGGATATCCTGAGGAACATCATTTGATAACGGTCTGGACCAATACTTCGCCGGTTGACCTACATTAGGATGCATGATGTAATATCTTGTTCTATTCCGTTCGTATTCTGGCGCTTTCAGTCGGGTTTGGCTTGGCAGGCGGAATGCTACCGTGTGCAATACTAATAATACAATACTGTGTTTCTATGTATTGATAAAGACTTTCATATAAGCCTGGTAATTTAAAAACCAATATCCAACAGAGAAAATAACTTTTATTTTGTATAAAAAACCGTTATAGCAGAAAGCTCTGATGAGGGTCGTAAAGCTTTTGAACTTAATGTTGACCAATTTGTTTTCAACATTTCGCCGCAACAAGAACATACGTCAGATAGACGGATTAATTCTCCGTTGAACTCGAACGTCGGCTTCCTGAGTCGAGTTTTGACGTAAAGCCTCTTCTATGAATGTTTTAAAGTTGAGGTCGGCCTGATAATATTAACTAACTTAATACACCTACACCCACGGAGACGGAATGAATGAGAAACAGTAATACATTCTGAGGCGCTAGCCTTTGCCTCGTATGTTTCCCTCTAATCCTTCAAGTTGTTTAATTCCTATTGTTAAAACGTCCACCTAATGTACTAAAATAAAACATCCCTTGATCATATTGATGATTCAATGCGATCAAAAAAGTGATTGTAAATTATTGCTTACTCCTTTATTCAAGTAATAGTTATTATTTAGTTGCTCATAAAAGCAGAATGCAGAATATAGTTCCGGTCATTGAAGCAGTCACCCTTCTTTTTTCCCACCCGACCGCCCTTAATGCTGGAAATAAAGATGAATTTCTCATCCATATTGGAGTAATTTAATGCATTACTTGGGGTTATCTTAGAAAAACAATTTGCGAAGACTTTTGTAAATTTTTTGATGATTTTTAAAATTTTCACTTCTGGATCAAGAGGATGGTTTGTTCGTGAGATCTGTGCTTTGATGTCAGATTTATGGATCTGGTTTGTTTAGGTCGTTAAGTAATAGATTTATAAACAATTTTAAAATAAAAACAAAATTCCCTGTAGTGTGGTAATTTTTCCGAGTCGGATTGAAACAACCCCAGAGGATGTAATTATAAAAGGGACAATCATCAATCTCCCATACGACGACACAATTGAAGTGGAAGACATAATCCTGTTGAGTGGAATACATATGCGTTGAATTATTTTGTAATTAATACTGAAGATTTTTTTTTCTTTGGCTCCTTCCTCAAAATTGAAGATAAGTTGCTAGAGCGACCCTTTCTTTTTTCAAGGGGTTACCTAGGAAGGCATTACCAAAAAGGTTGGAGGAATGATGTGAAAGTCGAAACTAACGAGATGATCAACGTCGATGGATAGCCTAGGACGACGGGCAGATCCGATGCTAACGAGAGAGAAAGAGAGACGAAGAGGAAAAGAGCTGGTGAAGACGGGGGTGAACTGATGGAAGAGAGGAGAAGGGAGAAGACACATTGAGTTTGAACGGAGGGCTCTACTATACGGTCTACGTGAAATAGAGTCCCTCGACCGTCCGCTGACAAAGGGCCCACATAACTCTTAACAAAACACAATAGGGTTCCACCCCTTGCCTCAGCCCGCCCCATCAACCCCCGCGCTGCAAGAGAAGCACGTGTTCCGTGGGAACCGGGAGACGGGGGTGCCCAACCCATCACCTGTCCAAACACGCCTCCATCTCCTCAAAGTACCATCCGAAAAGGTACGACGTCCCTTAACTAAAACTCTATGCAAACAAAAGAGCCAACCGCTCACCCGAACATCTTTCATTTAGAAATATTATGCAATTCATTTTTTTAAACACACATTCCAGGAAAACTTGAGTTTTCCGGCATTGAATTTCCATTCGAAATACTTGTCACATTTTATTTCTTTTAACGAATTCTCCGAAAGATGTAATCCATTAGTTAAATTCGCATTACACAGGGACATAATCAAGTTAAATCCAAATTAGTTTCCATTTTGTGAAGAAAGCCCCTTTGAGTTGTGTGAACGGATTCTAGGTCAGGTCCGCATTAAATGACACCGGATCCGAGTGGCATTGCTTTGGACACAGTTCCGAGTATGACAGTTGATCTCCAGAGCTCTCAACCCCTTCCGAGTAAGACTTCAAAGGGAAACCCCATGTAAACGGTGGAATAAGTTAATTAAACTTGCCGGTTATCTATACCAAACGGTCATGAGTTGTAAAACTTTATGGCTCTTCTACTGTTTATAAACTTAGCTAATAGCACGTTATTAACGAAACACCAATAAAAAACGTGATTCTACACATTTATAGTTTTTTTTGTTCTTCTAAATCCGTTATTTTATTTTATTTTTTTAATTTTTACGATTGAAACTTAATGATAATATGTGTCATCTTTTTTTCCCTCTTGAAGTACTAAAAATGTAACACACTAGAAACTTCTTTTGTTAAGCAAACGATTCTGAACAGTGATTAATAACTTTTGCTGTAGGCGACTCAATACTTGGACTTTTCTTTCAGTTGATTTGAAACGTCGCCTAGAGTGAATTCTAAAAATGTGCTAAAAGAGTTGTCTAAATGAATGACTTGATTGTTCACGGGTTCCAAGTACTTGGTGTCGACTCTGTCATGGTACGTGAAAATGTTTTGAGGCGGTGAAGAACCGCTGGAATTTTCTTGTTACTTCAGCTGAGAATTGACACCAAGCCTTTTGTGTTCAAATAACGTTTGTAATTTATTGATTTTATTTTTTGTTAGTTGAACATCATTTCGATTTAATTGGATGTTTACTGCGGAAAAAATAATGTGGAGTAGGGAGTTGAGAGTAGAAGAGCCTGGGGCGTCCCTCTCAAGTTTCCCGCTTCCCCTACGTTGGGTCATGTCCCTTGTGAGTCACACGCACACATCCGTGGACTTTACACTACCTGTGACTCACGGGTGGGCCTCATCTACTCGCTGGCAATCGCGTACAAAGAAGCCTCTCCCCCGTCTCATCGTTCGGGAGGGATAAAAGAGAAACGAGAGAGGGGTGAGGGAGTGAGATAGGACGAGAAGAGAGATAGTGATTGAATGAGCCTTCAGGAGGATAGGACTACGCGCGGGGGGGATTTTCGACGTGGGGAGAGGGCGCGGCCCCTCTTCTCTTCCTCCACGACGGCCGACCGACCGACGCACCCTCCGCTTTCTCGGACCTAATGCGTTTTCCCCGCGAAACGTTCACTACAACTTTCCTCTCTAAAACCCACCCTCCATCAAAGCGAAAAAATAAAACACCTTTACTATTTCATAAAGAAAATTTTTTATAAAGCGTGTATCAAATAAATGGGTCACAATCTCGATAATCGCAATAATTCTGAAAAAATCACATAACATGCATTTCTTATGAGCTGTCTATCTATGGAGAGGACTGGTATAATAAGTTTAAAAATTCCTTAATTTACAATCCATCATGTCCCAAGCAGCCGACCAAGTCCGGCGAGCGCTGGTTGCCACTGCTGCAGATCTTTGGTGGAAAATAACTAGGAGATAACTGATAGGACTCGACAGGTCAAGACAGAAGCCTTTTCTCCTTCTTTTTTTTGTTCACATTTTTTTCCGTTGACTTACACCATATAGAAGTCTACGTCCGCAGGTAAGAATGAATAATAATCTTCGAAGTTGGATCGGTGTGCACTAATTTTACTAATTAGTTTGAATTTTTCAGTATATATTTTACTTTTTTTTGGTAAAGATTTGCCATTTTTAATTAAATAAAGATCCGGGACCTGCTAATTAGTTTATTATAAATACTACGTTAGGGAAACGAATATTTTTTTAATATAATAAAGCTGGTCATAGGATTACCAACCATTTAAATTGAATTATTTTGAAGCAATTTAACTTATGATTTAAATAATGTGTAATGGAACATGTTTCATTTTTGACCAATCATCACTTTAAATCGTAATATATGAAACTACTACAAAGCGTAAAAAGTTTGCGCAAAAACTGTACTAAACTAGCTAGAAGGATTTTTCCTCTTCAGTCTCCTGACTGCTGTGAAAACACAAAATATGACAAATTTGATAAACAATGTTTGCATGTTTATCAGGATTCGAGTCAGGTGACAATACAAGGGGTGGCTTTAGAATCAGGGCTGCCATCTTGCTGGAATACTCGAAACTTCAGATCATCTACACCACTCATGGGAGAAGTTGATCCCGAGAGGAGATTTAAATGCACTCTTTGGTAAAAGAATAGTACTAAAAGTCTTCATATTCATTCTTTAATTATTCTTCAATTGATAAATTATTACAACTTAAAAGTCTTCATATTCATTCTTAAATTATTCTTCAATTGATAAATTATTATAACTTCAAATAATTAGTGGAGAGTTATAACATAACATTTTCACATTGACATTTAGCTTAAAATAATAATAATAATAATAATAACATTAATTTAAAGCGATTTTTGCATAGGGGACAACTCGGTTTGAATAATTAGAGGAGCGTAATATTACATCGACATAAATGCACATTTACAAAGTGCAACTGAGACAACTGTAAATGCATGATTATTATGCTTCACATTCAATAAATAAAATGGCACGTAATTTTTCTCATGTAAAACTTGAGATTTTTGAACAACCATTTCTTTATAATAAGTCATTGACAACTGTAAATGCATGATTATTATACTTTAACACATTCAATAAATAAAATGGCACATAATAGCGACAGGTTTTTTTACATCGATTTAAAACATTTTATTTTTATTTGCAGATGATGATACAGAAAAGCGAGATCACAGTTGTTGGTGCTGTTCATTGCAACTATTGTAATCGAGGTTCCCTTTTGGTCAATAAAACCACAAAAAGGGAGCAATCGATTCCAAAAGCTACAATGAAATTAACCATTGTTGATGTGGCATTGCTGGAATCTACTGTTGGTCCAATAAGTTGCATAAAACCGAGTGAATGTGTGAGAAGGAGCTCAACGAAGGCCACCAATAAATATCACTATATAGTTGGTCTTCGTTGAACACTTCAACATCTACATAACCTGAAGCGCCTCGATGAAACGAAGTCGTTGTTATCATCGATAACAAGTGCAACTGAGACAACTGTAAATACATGATTATTAGCTTCACATTCAATAAATAAAATGGCACGTAATAGCGACAGGTTTTTTTACATATTTAAAACATTTTTTTTTTTGCAGATGATACAGAAAAGCGAGATCACAGTTATTGGTGCTGTTCATTGCAACTATTGTAATCGAGGTTCCCTTTTGGTCAATAAAACCACTAAAAGGGAGCATCGATTCCAAAAGCTACAATGAAATTAACCATTGTTGATGTGGCATTGCTGGAATCTACTGTTGGTCCAATAAGTTGCATAAAACGAGTGAATGTGTGAGAAGGAGGTCAACGAAGGTCACCAATATAGATTATAATATCACTATATAGTTGGCCTTCATTGAACACCTTCAACATCTACGTAACCTGAAGCGCCTCGATGGAAACGAAGTCGTTGTTATCATCGATAACAAGTGCAACTGAGACAACTGTAAATACATGATTATTAAGCTTCACATTCAATAAATAAAATGGCACATAATAGCGACAGGTTTTTTACATCGATTTAAAACATTTTTTTTTTTGCAGATGATGATACAGAAAAGCGAGATCACAGTTGTTGGTGCTGTTCATTGCAACTATTGGAATCGAGGTTCCCTTTTGGTCAATAAAACCACAAAAGGGAGCAATCGATTCCAAAAGCTACAATGAAATTAACCATTGTTGATGTGGCATTGCTGGAATCTACTGTTGGTCCAATAAGTTGCATAAAACGAGTGAATGTGTGAGAAGGAGGTCAACGAAGGTCACCAATATAGATTATAATATCACTATATAGTTGGCCTTCATTGAACACCTTCAACATCTACATAACCTGAAGCGCCTCGATGGAAACGAAGTCGTTGTTATCATCGATAACAGAGTGCAACTGAGACAACTGTAAATACATGATTATTAAGCTTCACATTCAATAAATAAAATGGCACGTAATAGCGACAGGTTTTTTTTACATCGATTTAAAACATTTTTTTTTTGCAGATGATACAGAAAAGCGAGATCACAGTTGTTGGTGCTGTTCATTGCAACTATTGGAATCGAGGTTCCCTGTTGGTCAATAAAACCACAAAAAGGGAGCAATCGATTCCAAAAGCTACAATGAAATTAACCATTGTTGATGTGGCATTGCTGGAATCTACTGTTGGTCCAATAAGTTGATAAAACGAGTGAATGTGTGAGAAGGAGGTCAACGAAGGTCACCAATATAGATTATAATATCACTATATAGTTGGCCTTCATTGAACACCTTCAACATCTACGTAACCTGAAGCGCCTCGATGAAACGAAGTCGTTGTTATCATCGATAACAGAGTGCAACTGAGACAACTGTAAATACATGATTATTAAGCTTCACATTCAATAAATAAAATGGCACATGATAGCGACAGGTTATTTTACATCGATTTAAAACATTTTTTTTTTTATTTGCAGATGATACAGAAAAGCGAGATCACAGTTGTTGGTGCTGTTCATTGCAACTATTGTAATCGAGGTTCCCTTTGGTCAATAAAACCACAAAAAGGGAGCAATCGATTCCAAAAGCTACAATGAAATTAACCATTGTTGATGTGGCATTGCTGGAATCTACTGTTGGTCCAATAAGTTGCATAAAACGAGTGAATGTGTGAGAAGGAGGTCAACGAAGGTCACCAATATAGATTATAATATCACTATATAGTTGGCCTTCATTGAACACCTTCAACATCTACGTAACCTGAAGCTCCTCGATGGAAACGAAGTCGTTGTTATCATCGATAACAGAGTGCAACTGAGACAACTGTAAGTGCATGATTATTATGCTTCACATTCAATAAATAAAATGGCACGTAATAGCGACAGGTTTTTTTACATCGATTTAAAACATTTTTTTTTTTTGCAGATGATGATACAGAAAAGCGAGATCACAGTTGTTGGTGCTGTTCATTGCAACTATTGGAATCGAGGTTCCCTTTTGGTCAATAAACCACAAAAAGGGAGCAATCGATTCCAAAAGCTACAATGAAATTAACCATTGTTGATGTGGCATTGCTGGAATCTACTGTTGGTCCAATAAGTTGCATAAAACAAGTGAATGTGTGAGAAGGAGCTCAACGGAGGCCACCAATATAGATTATAATATCACTATATAGTTAGTCTCCAGTAAACACCTTCAACATCTACGTAACCTGAAGCGCCTCGATGAAAACGAAGTCGTTGTTGTCATCGATGACAGAGTACGGAATTTGAATTTATTTTTTTTAAATTTACCTAAAATAAATTAATTAAAGATTAAAACTAAATAAACATCTTACATATTATATGAAAATGTCTAAAGAACAAACAAGACTTTAAAGGTTTACAATGCAAAGGGTTAGCGCATCATAACCCTTGGAATCGAAGAGTGCCTTTTTAAACAATGGAGTCACTGTAACTACAAAAAGACGAGTGTCGCTACCAAATGTCACATTGCTGATGCTGAATTCTGCTGAGAAAAATTATAAGTCACCTAGAAAAATAGAGGAGTGAAGCGATTGAATGTGAAAGAAAGAGCTCAATAAAAACTTAACTCAAGAAGAATATAAATGGTTATTAAAGGAATTTAAAATAAACCTTATGTATACGACGTAGTCCAACCAACAAGGAAAGGAGACTACGCAGAATTAAGAAAAGCTAAGGCATCATGGCACTTGGAATTGAAGGCCGCCATTTTGCTAAAAGAACCTTTACAGCAAAAAGACGATCCCAAATGTTACGATTAAATTATTTGATGAAGCAGGATTCCGATGAGAAAAATGAGAAGTCTAATACAATATTAGAAGAGTTAAGCGATTGGATATGACAGAAAGAGCTCAATAGGAATAACGAATATAAATTATATCACTATATTAAGTTGATTCCTATTGAGCGTATTCGATCATCTCTGCTAATCAAAAGCTCACGAAGAAAACAGTCATTTTCGCTAGTTTAAGGCACACAAATCTATGTCATTTTCGTCAGTTCACACATGCGAAACTCGATATGAATTATCATCTTATTGATACAAGGGGTAAGCCACAATGAGATGAAAACTCAAATCGAATTTCACAGCGCACAAAATGGTATAAAAGATTCCAAAAATTCTCCACACGAAATACAAATAATAAAATTAATAAAGATATAAATGGTTATTAAAATAATATAAAAAGCTATTTAATATAAATCTTACGTATATGAAAATGTACAAAGAACAAACAGAAGACTACGCATATTTACGAAGTTAGCGCATCATAACAGTTGGAATCGAAGAGTGCCTTTTTGACCAAAGGAGCCAGTGTAACCACAAAAGACGACCGTCGATCCCAAATGTCACGATTAAATTAATTGCTGATGCTGGATTCCCCTACGAAAAATAATAGGTCCGTCAGAAACAGTAGAGTTTTGCGATTTAGAATGTAAGAAAGAGCTCAATAGGAAAAACTTATATAAACTGTATCACTATATAAAGTTGATTCCTATTGAGCGCATTCCAACATCTCTGCTAATCTGAAGCTCTCGAAGAAAACTGTCAGTGTCCCTAGTATAAGGCACCAAATTAACTAATATGACTAATACGAGAATTGAGAATCAAAGAATTAAATTTTAAAAATATAATAATTTTTTTTTTTTTTTCAATAAAAAAATACGTCTTACTTAAGCAATATAGTCCAACCATCAAGGACAGAAGACAAGGCCGGCTTTCGAAGTTAGTGCATCTGAACAGTTGGAATCGAAGAGTGCCTTTTTTTCCAATGGAGCAGCAGTAACAACAAAAAGACGATTGTCGATCCCAAATGTCACAATTAGATTAATTGCTGATGCTGGATTCCCTTAAAAAAAATAAGATGTCCATCAGAAACAGTAGAGTTATGCGATTTAGAGTGTAAGAAAGAGCTCAACAGGAATAACTTATATAAATCATATTACTATATACAGTTGATTCCTATTGAGCGCATTCAAACATCTCTGCTAATCTGAAGCTCTCGAAGAAAACAGTCATTTTCGCTAGTTTAAGGCACACAAATCTATGTCATTTTCGTCAGTTCACACATGCGAAACTCGATATGAATTATCATCTTATTGATACAAGGGGTAAGCCACAATGAGATGAAAACTCAAATCGAATTTCACAGCGCACAAAATGGTATAAAAGATTCCAAAAATTCTCCACACGAAATACAAATAATAAAATTAATAATGATATAAATGGTTATTAAAATAATATAAAAAGCTATTTAATATAAATCTTACGTATATGAAAATGTACAAAGAACAAACAGAAGACTACGCATATTTACGAAGTTAGCGCATCATAACAGTTGGAATCGAAGAGTGCCTTTTTGACCAAAGGAGCTAGTGTAACCACAAAAAGACGACCGTCGATCCCAAATGTCACAATTAAATTAATTGCTGATGCTGGATTCCCCTACGAAAATAATAGGTCCGTCAGAAACAGTAGAGTTTGCGATTTAGAATGTAAGAAAGAGCTCAATAGGAAAAACTTATATAAACTGTATCACTATATAAAGTTGATTCCTATTGAGCGCATTCCAACATCTCTGCTAATCTGAAGCTCTCGTATAAAACAGTCACTCTCGCTATTTTAAGGCAACAAATTGACATATATGACTAATAAGAGAATTGAGAATCAAAGAATTAAATTTTAAAATATAATAATTTTTTTTTCAATAAAACAATACATCTTACTTAAGCAATATAGTCCAGCCATCAAGGACAGAAGAAAAGGCCGGCTTTCGAAGTTAGTGCATCATAACAGTTGGAATCGAAGAGTGCCTTTTTTTCCAATGGAGCAGCAGTAACCACAAAAAGACGATAAAGTTGATTCTTCTTGAGCGCATTCAAACATCTCTGCTAATCTGAAGCTTATCGAAGAAAACAGTCATTTTCGCTAGTTTAAGGCACAAAAATCTATGTCATTTTCGTCAGGTCACACATGCGAAAATTTATATGAATTATCATCTCATTGATACAAAGGGAAGCTACAATGAGGCGAAAACTCATATCAAATTCCAGAGTGAATTGAAAACCCGAAGAATTTCACCTTAAGGTTTGACGGATTAAAGAGAAGCGACGGAAAAAAAAAAAAAAAAAAAAAAAAAAAAAAAATTAATATAAAATAAATAAACAATATTTACACATACAATATAGTCAATTTTTTTAAATATCTAATTTTTCTTTCTAATTAGCGCCATACTAAAAAGAGCAATTGACTCGACAGATTCACGAAGTGTCTACATCGTGGCACTTGGAAACGAAGATCACCTGTTTAACACATTAAATCACAAAATGACGATCATAGATCGCAAATGTTAAATAAAATTTTTTGAAGACGGGTTGCTGAATTCCACGGCAGTATTTAAGTAAGAAAGAGACCAATGGGAACCTTCCATATAAATTTATTACTATATAGGAGGCTCCCATGGGGTACCCTTTCAAACTTCAAAGGTATCTCGCAGTCATTACCCAATGCACATTCATAGCATCCGAAGCAATTGGTTTTACCCAATGCACATTCAGAGCATCCGAAGCAATTGGTTTTACACAATGCACATTTAGAGCATCAGAAGCAATCTTACAAAGTTAGTTTAAAAGCAATATTTCATATGACGATTGCTCCGAATGATACCCAAAAAACAAATGAAACCACAAAGAGATGACCATCGATATCAAAATGAAATATCAAAATGAAATTTTTTGAAGACGGGTTGCTGAATTCCACTGAAGATTTTAAGTAAGAAAGAGTCCAATGGGAACCTTCAGTATAAATTATATCACTATACAGAAGCTTCCCAATGTACCCTTTCAAACTTCAAAGGTATCTCGCAGTCATTGGTTTTACCCAATGCACATTCAGAGCATCCGAAGCAATCTTACAAAGTTAGTTAAAAGCAAAATTTCATATGACGATTGCTCCGAATGATACCCACAAAAAGACGACCATCGATCGCAAATGTCAAAATGAAATTTTTAAGACGGGTTGCTGAATTCCACTGAAGATTTTAAGTAAGAAAGAGACCAATGAGAAACTTCCATATAAATTGTATTACTATATAGAAGCTTCCCACTGTACCCTTTCAAACTTCAAAGGTATATCGCAGCCATTGGTTTTACCCAATGCACATTCAGAGCATCCGAAGCAATCTTACAAAGTTAGTTAAAAGCAAAATTTCATATGACGATTGCTCCGAATGATACCCACAAAAAGACGACCATCGATCGCAAACGTCAAAATGAAATTTTTTGAAGACGGGTTGCTGAATTCCACTGAAGATTTTAAGTAAGAAAGAGACCAATGAGAAACTTCCATATAAATTGTATTACTATATAGAAGCTTCCCACTGTACCCTTTCAAACTTCAAAGGTATATCGCAGCCATTGGTTTTACCCAATGCACATTCAGAGCATCCGAAGCAATCTTACAAAGTTAGTTAAAAGCAAAATTTCATATGACGATTGCTCCGAATGATACCCACAAAAAGACGACCATCGATCGCAAACGTCAAAATGAAATTTTTTGAAGACGGGTTGCTGAATTCCACTGAAGATTTTAAGTAAGAAAGAGACCAATGAGAAACTTCCATATAAATTGTATTACTATATAGAAGCTTCCCACTGTACCCTTTCAAACTTCAAAGGTATATCGCAGCCATTGGTTTTACCCAATGCACATTCAGAGCATCCGAAGCAATCTTACAAAGTTAGTTAAAAGCAAAATTTCATATGACGATTGCTCCGAATGATACCCACAAAAAGACGACCATCGATCGCAAATGTCAAAATGAAATTTTTTGAAGACGGGTTGCTGAATTCCACTGAAGATTTTAAGTAAGAAAGAGTCCAATGGAACCTTCATATAAATTATATCACTATAAGAAGCTTCCCAATGTACCCTTTCAAACTTAAAGGTATATCGCAGCCATTGGTTTTACCCAATGCACATTCAGAGCATCCGAAGCAATCTTACAAAGTTAGTTAAAAGCAAATTTCATATGACGATTGCTCCGAATGATATCCACAAAAAGACGACCATCGATCGCAACAAAATGAAATTTTTTGAAGACGGGCTGCTGAATTCCTCGGCAGCATTTAAGTAAGAAAGAGACCAATGAGAACCATCCATATAAATTGTATTACTATATAGGAGGCTCCCATGGGGTACCCTTTCAAACTTCAAAGGTATCTCGCAGTCATTGGTTTTAGCCAATGCACATTCAGAGCATCAGAAGCAATCTTACAAAGTTAGTTAAAAGCAACATTCGATACAAATAATTGCTCCGCATGATATCCGTTTTAATTTTTTAAATTCTAAATAAGCTTTTACCCCACGCACACAGTTTCCTCTTCCTTTTTTCCGTAATTAAGGTCATAAACACAAATTGAAAGGTAAAAATTAAATGTAGATTAACAAAGATTTTATAATGCATACCTTTGTCTTACAAAATTGAGGTTATTTTACCAACAAGAAGAGTCGACTTCAAATAAAAAATTACTTTTCACATTACTTAAATTAGGTACTAAATAGGTACACATTTTATTCATTTACATCAGAAATCGTACGTAATATAATAAACCAAACGCAATGAAAAACATTCGATTAATTTTTAAGAAAACGTGGCACGTGCATCGGTGCATAAGTTGGGTTATGTTTGGTAAGCCTGAATGCCCTCGTTACCGACACAAGCTGAAATATTTAAAATATTTCTCTAAACTTAAAATAAAACTAGTAATAAAATTTTATTAATGGTAAAATTAAAACGGATATTTGAAATGCGAGTAATCAATCAAAATTTCAAAATATTATTCTTAAAAACTGAGATTATCTTACCAAAAGAAGAGTAGACTATAATTCTGAAATCGATAATTAATACTAACTTTAATCCACGGATTGGAAAAAAAAGAATATCAAAAAAGGTAAGAGAACGTCGGATGAATTGAGATGAAAGCGTGGCCGGTGAGCGTCCGTGAGCGTCCTCCTCGGTATGTAAGTAAGGTTTTGTTAAGGAAACCTAAACTGATAGACCGTTAACAGTGTTGCCAATATAGTTCAACGTATTTCCCGCGATAAAAGTAAACGGAAAAATACTCAAGACGATATAATTACTAAACGCGTTACTAAAATTACTAAATAGGAACACATTTTTATAATTTGCAATATAAATGGCATTAATTATAATAAACCAAAGGCAAAGAAAAACGTTCGATTAATTTTATGAAAACGTGGCAAGTGCGTAAGTATGGTTATGTTTGGCAACCCTCGTTACCGAGAAAAAGCTGAAATACTTTACTTAAACTAGAAATACAATATTATGCGGGGTTTAATTAAAACGGATATTCGAAATATGTACTGATAATTAATTTTAGAAAAACTTAAAATATTAATCTTATGCAGGTAACTGAAATTAACTTACCAACAAGAAGAGTAGAATCAAATTAACAATTAAAACTAATTTTTATCTACGTATTGGAGAAAAAAAAGAATATCAAAAAAGGTAAGTGAACGTCGGATGAATTGAGATGAAAGCGTGGCCGGCGAGCGTCCGTGAGCGTCCTCTTCGGAATGTGCGTAAGGTTTTGTCAGGGAAACCTAATCCTAAACTGAATACAGATAGACCGTTAAACAGTGTTGCCTTGCACTTTGTTCGACCTATTTTCCGCCATAATAATAAACGAGGAAATAGGAAATATTTGAAGGAAAAGTGGTGTTTTTTAACGAGACATCCTTTTTTTTCCGGATTTTAACTTTTTAGTTTAATGCGTTAAACTAAATAGTTTAGGAGCGAAATTCAGTCCGCCATGAAGTTTCTTGGCCATGTCATTCAACCTATTTCCCGCGATAAAAATAAACGGAAAATTTCAAATAAAGTTTACTCTAAAGCCTAAATAATCAGTGGATGAGCGGATAAGGCCACTCCTTCAGAGTTCAATAGAATTTATTGAAAAAAAAAAATTATTTAAAAAATTCGCTGGGCCGAACTGTTGGTCCGCTTTTTACCAATTACTTCATATATTTCTTAAGATTATTTGGTGTACAAAAAATTATCATTTTTTAGTAGGGAGAAATTTCGTACTTCCACCTGTTACGAGAGGGACCTGCCTTCGGCAAAAATCCCATTGTTTCTACCTTTTGATACTTAGAAAAATTTCCAAAAAAAAAAAAAAAAATTACACCTCCGTTATACTTCCCCTTCCCTTATACTCCCCTCTTATACGGAGGAAGTTCCCGTTGAGGCCAGCTCCAGTACTTTTATTTAATGGAAGCTCTACTAGGGTGAGTGCTCGGAATATTTTATTTTTATAAGCAAGTTGGAACACTGAACAGCTCCCACCTCCGTTGACCAATCTTCCACACAGAAAACCCGCCAAGTACGCATTTTAGGCGGGAAATAAATTTCTGGAGGAGCAACTTTTAAATATGTTCGTTTATTTTATTTCAATTTATAACTTTCTTAAAAAATATCTCGTAGTAAAATAGGATTTTTTAAAAACTCGGGAGAGTTAAACTTTTGATTAGGAGAAATGGATTGATTTATTCGTGAAAAAAGGTTTTTCTGGTAAGACTGCTTATAACCTCGTCCTTGTTACGGATTCCACTTCAATTGACATTTTCGTATTCTGTTAGATTTATTTTCAACTCAAATATCGTTTGGTTCTATTATAATTTTTAGGTTTAAAATTCCTTTTTTAATATTAAAGATGTCCCTTTTTTCCGTTTAAACGGTCGTGTCTGTGCAGAGGACGCGAGGAAACGATGAATTTCGTCCGTCACGCAACCCCCTTTTTTTTGGGCGAACCAAGGGTAGTCGAGTAAAAATGTGATTTCCTTTTCAGTTTTTCTACAGCCTCGTCTCATTTTTTTGAAAAATATTTTTTCTTTTCAATCCTCTTTTCGATGAACGGTTTCCTATTTGTTTAGTTAATGAATAAAATTCTATTCAATATTCTTATAATGTCTCTAACTGGGTCGGATAGTGGAGAACACCAAACGTCGGATAGCCACGGGTTTGTTACTGTTATTCCGGTCGAATATTCCCGTCACCGAGGTTTCCTTCAACCTCCTGATCAATATAGGTAAAGATAGTCAAAAAGTAGCATCCATTTTACAGTTGTTCCACAGCCCTTAATTTCTCACCTTTTTTTTAATTTTGTGAATGCTGTGCATGTGGCATTATTTTTTATGTTATTTGATATTTAATAGATTTTTTTAAATTTTATAAAATGTTTATTTTTTATTTCCTGCCTTTGCTTTAGAAAGTAAACCTCATGATTTTATATTAAGCCATACAATCATTGATGTATCTGCTATATTGACCTACGAGATCTGAGCGGTAAGTGATTTCTGCTGCTTGGATGGCTCTGTCAGGGAATTTTCTTGGTTTTCAGCTACCCATTAGAACCATTCGTCTGATGAATGTGTTTAAGCGGTGCTGTATAGTTCTTCAATCAATTTATGCGGAACTTCCTTTTTCTGCTTTAACATTTGAAAGATCCTGAATAAAGTTTTGGGTGTGTTCTGTTTGCGTCCAACTATTCCCTTTCTGAAGGCAGAATAAGCGATTATAGAAAAGGTGAATTGCACCCATGAAGAAGGAAAAAAATGGCTGTATTGTAGCAAAATTCTAAATTATATTCAGCGGAACAATCTGTCTACTATTACTATTCCCTACTTAACTATCCATGCAAGTCATTGTAATACCCTCCAGGAGTCTTTCAAACCGATGATGGAGGGAAATTGATTTGTGATCTTTACCGATCATGAGGTGGCGACCAGGTCAGCAAAACCAGAAAACTATTTACCTTCTATGTATTCGTAAAAACTTGTTGGTAATACCAAATACTTCTTATGTTTTCGGATAGTAGGCTCCAGGAAGTTACCGTCGAGGCCAGCTCGACCAATATTTTATTTTTTTTCTAGAGCCGCAATTATTGTTTAGCTTCATACATGGGCGCAATACTTGATTAGTCCTTGGTATAATTCAGATACTGAAGGGACCCAGGGAAAAAGATGAGCGGAAATCGTCTTGAATGGCCTCGAGGGTTTTTGTGGACTCGTTTAAAGCTCACCTAAAAGCTCAAAGGACCATTAGAAATAACATACCATGAAATCATCTTCAGCGTTTTTAAATGTTACTAGCTGGTTCTTCGATAGCCAACTTGAGAAAACTGAGAAAATCAAGACTTATGGAGAAAAACTTTGGTAAAAGAGTAAGTATATGAAAAATCAATTTTTAACGCTAAACGGGGGGAAAGTAGTCAAAAAATTTTTTAATATTTTTTAGGCAAGGGTTCAATGATTATTATTAAACAAGAAGGTAAGTACATTGAGAATGATGGGGAAAAAATACATGTAAGAAGGTAAATTGCATGAACATCCTTTTCTCAAAAGGCACGTCCGAATAAATTACACAATTAAGAAACCCTTTACACTATAAATTTTATTTTTGTATTACTAATTTTTTTCCTCTCCTTCGTCCAACCACTGCGATATTATGGCATGCCAAACCTAGCTAAAGATGGGTGGTTAAAAATTTAAAAATAAATATTTTAGTGACTTCAAACCAAGAGATAATGATCTTGATCACAACGATTGTGTTCCCTGTGGGAAGTATTCACAAATTGAAGAGATTGGGATTCATCCAAAAGCGTACAAATCGAACATCAACTATGAAACATCAAACGACTGGGATAAACTGAACAATGCTAAAGAACAAATTTTAAATTCTTCGGTTCAAAGTAATTTTGTGAAATAATTTTAAGTATGATTCCAAGAACGTTTTTAGGCATGAAAGTCTGCGTTTACATGATGAACGATGTGGCTTTACGTATGGATGTCGAAGATGGCGTCAACTCGACTGTACATGAACTGATTCAATCGATCGTTTCGGAGGACCAGTTAAGACTCACTCGTGTAGCAGCAACTATATTCACGCTTTGGATGACATCTGGTCTACTTGGTAAAACATATCTACAGGATAAAAAGTGTTTAATTGTATTTTCCATCAGAACTTCAACTAAAGCCACATCACAAACCATTGAGTATACGCACCAAGTGGCCTTCATTGTTAAGTAAATACGCTCATGCATCTGAGTCACGACAACGTAGAGACGAACCAATTTTATCTTTTCAACGCAACGTGTTTTTCCCATTAAGCCAAGAAGAAAGATTAAAGTAAGCTTCTTAGAATTGCTTCAGCGATACATTTTGTTTTTTTAAGGGATGAAAAAATACTTGAATTATTGTACGCCGAAGCTAAATATAATATCCTCGAGGGGCGATACCCTTGTGAGATGGCACAGTATATCATGTTAGGAAGTATACAAGCTAGAATCGAATTGGGACCTTACAATCCGCAATTTCACACATTGCAGTTCTTCAGGTATGATTATTTAAAAAGAAACACTAATAATGTAAATGGTTGGATAGAGAACAACATGGTCGATTCCTTCCCGCTCATATGAGGAATGGAAGTTGGAACGCTTGGCTGAGACTCAGCAGTAAAGACACTCCGGAAGTCAGGCTTCTGGAACACTACAGACGCTTGCCTGATCGGAAATTGCATAAAAAATATTTGGAATTTTGTTGGACTTTACCATACTATGGGTAATTCCACTTGGCTTTTTTAAATATATTAAATTTTTTTCCAGTTCTGCATTTTTTCAAGGACAAATAGAACAGCCGGTGCGAGGGTTGACTTCATTGGTCACTCATCAAGACATTCCAGTCCTTGTCGGAATTAACGCACAGGGTGTATACGTTATTAACAACGTTAAATGCGTAAGTTCTTTTGAAGTTTTAGATTTTTGTTCAATTTAATTTTTAGACTTTACTGGTCGGGCTTAAATATGAAGAGTTTTCATGGGATTTTGCTAAGCCATCTCAAGAAGAAAATCCAGACTGCTTGCCCTGTCTTTTCTTACAATTTCGAGTTGTAGAAAATGGTACAAGAGTTTCAAAAATCTTACAAATCTTTTCAAAACAGGTACATTACACCTTATCACCGTCGACTACTCTGATCATTTTTCTGGTTTAAACATGTTTTTATTTTATTTCAGGCCGTCATGATGGATGTCTTGATAACAGGGTTTGTTGAAGATACAAAACAGAGATTGTCTTCCAGCGGACCTGAAAGGAACCCTCAAATTTATGAATCAAGCACTGAAACTAACGGTATATCTAAATATGTAAAATAATTTTCTTAAATTTTTCTTTTTAAATTCCAGATTCGATGATTCCACTTGGAGGGGCAGCATCTCGAAAAGATAACGCTCACAGCTTCTTATCAAATAAATTGAGAAAACTAACATTGGCCACATTTGATGATGAAGGTAAGTGTCAAAATAATCAAATTTTTATTTTTACGATGGTTTTTTAGGTCGTTGTATTGGTCAAATGGGATCCTGGTCTTTCAGTTATTAATTTCATTTATCGTAATATAAAAAATAAAAGTATTGTTCTGATTGTACAATTACTTTAAGCTTTAATGTTCAATATAAGAATTAAAAATAACTTCTTAAAGGAAGTTAACACTTAAATCAAAGTTATGTATTATGAATTCCGTAATTATCTGAATTATTCAACATTTTGATTTTGTATTTTATAAAAAACATAATAATGATGATGATAATAAAAGTTGTAATTTTTCACACAAGATATTATAAAATTATGGTTTTTAAGATGTTTTTATTTATCCCTTTTTTATTTATTTTGAGATACTCATAACAGAAAAACAGATACAACATAAATAGGTGATATAATAATAATTTAACAGTAAAATATATTTTATATAACAAAAAAATGGTAACTGACATTAATAATTAGAAAAATAATTTAAAGAAGGGATCAATTTTCTTTTATTCCAAAATTCCTGCAGCTGAAAAAATAAAAATACAAATTTAGGTACGATATGTAAAAATGAGCTATATTGAAAAAGAAGGTGCTTTTTTCAATAGCTCTAAAAAATATTACTAACAGTCTGGCATGTTGACTGTGGTTGAAAGGAGTACAACTGATGAAATGACAAGGACTCTAATAAATCCAGAAACTGGCATTCGACATGTAACTAATGTTTCGATGATGTATTTGGTCCCTCTAACCAACATCGGCACCTATCGCCAAAATTTTTTTTTAAATCAGATTTTTTAGCAGTTTTTTGTTTCACTACTTACTTTTATAATAGGGTCTTTAAGTATGTACAATTTAGGTTCGTAAATAAAAGTCACTTTGAGGTCGACTGGCACAATATTTGGAGACATGTTTTGTAAAATCATTCTCATTTTCATCCTAGGCCCTAAGCCTACGACCTGTAATCAATAATAAATTTATTGGATTTAACTTGAGTAGCATACTTCAACAATCATTTTTAGAGATTCATTATGCGTGACTGATGCATTATGTAAGGCTGTGACATATGCTTCGCTAGTAAGGACCTTAAGGCCAGTCCATGAATGATGAAACCAGGAATGCATCTCTAAAACAACAAAAGATTAATTTTTTAGCTGGTAAAAAAAATACTATGGATGCTTAGGCCTACTATTTAATTGGGGGAATTTAAACCAGTAATAATGGGGTTTCTTTTGAAAACACGAGACTCCTTTAAAAATACTAAAACGAGGAAATATTATTTTTGAATACTAAAAAGCTTAAAATAAACGTAAAAATGCTTTTTGTACTGGGATTCCTTTCTTTGCTTCCATGATTTATATCTAGCTTTTCTGCTGTCCACACTTCACCACCCCTGGTATAAATCATTAAAAAAAATTTCATTCAGATTACCTCTACATTTTTGCCTTTCACGTAGAGACTGCTCAAGAAACAATTTACTCTTTTTAGGTACAAGAAATTTTATATCATGTGGTTTGACGCTGGATGCACGTTGATTTTGTGCTTCATAATCGTTGCTGAACTGCGCAGTACGTTTAAGCAAACGGATATCAAAAGCTCCACCTTTAAAGAGATGAATGATTATTTAAGTTAGTAATTTTACGTACTTGAACTTATAGATAAGAGTGCATGTTCTTCTTGGCCGTATTTCCCGAAAATCATCGAATGGATCGGTTCGTGAGTGGTTAGAATGTGTACCAAGGTCGAGTCGTTGTAAAAATTTATGTTCCCTTTGGATAAAGCCACTGCGATGAGACGTAAGGCTAAACTCGATATCTGAATGTCCGTCATGAAAAGCGGGTTGTCAGGAAGCTTCAATGACCATACTTCCGCCCCTTAAAAAATAAAAGTAAAAAATGATTTCAAGAAACACTATATTACCTTTAAATTGTAGCAGTTAAGAGTACTGTCCATATTTGCAGTAACTATTTTATTGGTGAAAAGACTAACGGATACAGGCAATGAAAACAGTTGGGTAATGTATCTTAAATTATTTCCTCGTAGAGAGTACAAAGCACCATTCCTGAATGACATGAGAATACAATACTCAACCAAATACACACCGTTAGCAGTAATATTACAGCAGATATCTGGTAACTGGAATGTGCTATGAATAAACAGGAAAATTTCTTATTAATTAAATACTTTGAACTCGTCAACTATGTAAAGGTTTCCGGGTCCATGATAAACAGCTGAGCACTCTCAGTCGCAAGGAGAACACAAGAAACATCTCTGTCGTTATTCGCATATTTACTCAATGTTGTAACACAAGTTATGACAATCTAAAAAAATAGAAAAATAAAAATGAAAATTTAAGGTTAACTGAACCTGTTTTTTGATTGCAAAATGAGGGTGGCTGGTGACGAAGTCTTCCCGCAGCGATGGGTCCATTAGCAATAAATTTTGACTTGGCGAACTCAAATTTGTAAATCCCAACTCCAAACTTAAGTCTTTAACAACTTGAACTAGCTGGTCAGTGTTTGAGATTTCGCTCCAAACGTCCGCCTCTAAACTACTGCTCTCTTGTGAGGGCAAAGTGAACTTGAAGTAAGGCCTACAGTTCCTGTATACAAGTACATTTGAACCTGTTGCTACTGCGATTCCTAAAAATATGAAAAAATTAAATTTATAAAATAATACTTGAAAATAAATAATCAACCTAACACTCTATTATGAAAAAATCACCCCATTCAAAAAATAAAGAGCTTGGGGCACTGAAGGCTCCATAACGTGAACATTTTTCTTGCCATGAATAGGAAAAAAAAGTCCAATCAATAAACATCTGTTTTTCCAACAATGAGCTTAGCCTCGATTGATATGAGCAAACTTTGATAAAATGAAGTACATAGATACCAGGAATACGAGGCTCTGTCCGGTCAGTGTAGAGGCAAACGATCGCAACAGGCTGTGTCAAAAGAGGCAGCTCCACACCCAGAGATGTCCCCCTGTATACCTAATTTCATAATTCAAATTTTTAAATAAGAACCAGGTAAGAAGTATTACCTTAAGTTTAACTTGAATTCCATTTCCGAAATCAGCCAAAACCAATTTGTAGTCGTTATCTGCGTTGAGATCGACAATGCCATGCAGAGACTGAAAGTTTGCAATTCTGCTTTCGTATCTGAGAAGGCGTCGATCCATGGATTGTGAATTTTCGTCCTGAAAAAAATATTTGAGTCAAACATCGTTTAATTTCCCCTCAATATTAGTGATATTTTCAACCTGTTTTCAGACGTCATGGTACTTTTAAATAATAGTTGCTTAAAAAAAAAGGAGGATTGTTTATTTCCTCAGTGCGAACTATAATGTCAACTGTTTGTTTGTGTGTTACCCATGGCAACTACAAGGCTGACAGCTGTGGGGATCTCCAATTAGCATTTCATTTTTAATCCCGCTACATATAAAGGAAAAAACTTCTAAAAACCAATAGAGCTATTCCCACAATCATTTCTTTCTATAACTTTATCCCCAGGTGACTTCGTCTATACAGCAGTAAGACAGACACAAACTGTTTCCCTGAACGATCACCGTTGCCACGGTTCCCCAATAGATAGAGCCACTCGCCACATCATTATTGGTTTTAAAATATGTAATTGTGAAAAAGTTAAATTGAGGCGCTCCGGGTACGAAGGGCGAACTCGACAAAACGTAGTTTCGAGATATTCGCATTTTAAGGTTTCGGTTTTTACGTATTTAAAGGGGAAAAAATGGCGAACTCAACATAAAAATTTATGGGTGTATTCACCACGAGGTCTAGAATCTGAAAATGAAAAAAAAAAAACTGGAGGACCCTTCCCCAAAAACCCGACGTCGAGGTATCACAATAACTTCTTTAAGGAAGTTAAAAAAATTTGTCCGATGTCGAGTTCGCCCTTCGTACCCGGAGCGCCTCAATTCAAAATGCACTATGTTTATTTGCAGTTGACTCGTCCGCGTCTCCTGAATAAAAGAAAGTTTTTTATTTATTTTTTTATTTTTAGAAAAAATAAGTAAGGGTAGGTAAACCAATTAAGGGCTGCTTTTGCATTGGTACGTTTCCTTAATCCGGTTATAAAAATGGGTGTTCAGGTACAAAAAGTCCTTTTAACTTTAGGCGTATTAATCCCTCTCATAAGGAAGAAAGTAGGTACTCGTTTTAGTTTGAAAAAAAGGATAATTGGGTTTCAAAGTTATATTTATCTCTTTCAATTTTCATTGAGGAATGAAAATTATTTATTTTTAAAAGAAGGCGAGGGAAATCCATGCGCTTTGAATTTTTTTGCATTTTGAGTGGAAATTTCGTCCGCGGCGCTCTCGGGATGGAAATATTAAAAAACGAAACGGTGTCAAAATACGCACGAATAGCAAAATTCTGTCGCCGGCAGACGGATAATCATTGCAACGCGACATACTTATCTGCGCTTCAGTGGCCTCTTTTCGAGAATACGAGGTGAGCAGTTTTTTGTCATCTTTTTTTTTTTCTTTTTGTAAACTGTGAGTGGTTTCTTAAACGTCTTTGAAAACTTTGGCAATGGGTCTTGGATGTCATTTACCACCAAAAAACCAACCAAAACCACCACAGCTAACATCTGTTCATCGTCTATAGCGCCTGGCAGTAATACGCCATAAAAATTTGAGGTAAATGTTACAACCGCAATTTTTGTCACATCTCAATCACCGCTTATCTTATCTTGGTCCTAACTTTTTTTTAAAACTATGTTTTTAAAAAGAAAAATTTTTCCTCCCTGTAGGGTTAATAGTCGTCACCCTTCGACTTAAGAAACCAATTTTGTGTAAATTTTGTTTCCCCCAAATTACGAATTTACGTGGTAAAACTTATAAAAAAGTCAAACAACTTGACGCTCAAAGATTAAAATTTCATGAACTGTAATTTTCTGCGGGGACAACTGAAATCCTCCCCATGTACATAAAAAAATCGATTGGAAATTTTTGATTATTATACTATTGAATGGACCTAAAATGTTAGTTTATTCCTAAATTGTTAGGGTTTATTGGTATGGTTTAGTTGTAACTCTTCTGCCAGAGTTTGTGGCACAATCTCAAAATCCGTTAGTTAATTCATAGAAATAAAAATCTCTAACGTCTTTGTTGTTGGCAATTAATGCTTCTAGATCAAATTACAAGACTGATTGATGGGTCTCAGAGACCCTATAGCGTTGAAATGACGCCTGATCATTAGCTTCATTTGTCTGAAGCGTTTAGTCATAATCCATCAATTTAAAAATCAATAAATAAAACAATATTAACACTTTTACCTTTGAGCATACTTTCTGTTTGTAGCTAAAAAGTCATACATGGAAAAGCCTTCAGTGCTGCGATGAACAGTTGACATCTTTTTAAAACTTTTTATCCTAAAACGAGAATTTATAGGTTTTCAATTTTCACTTAAACCCAAAAAATAAGAACGGAGAACGACTTGTTCGTTCGTTGCCACTACGAGGTCTGAGTACGCGTAAAAAAACCGATAAATTCGTTTGTTGTCGAATTATAAAATAAGGCAAATAAACGAAAACACGCGAGGGCGATATCGCTAATAAATAAGTCAGC
Organism: Orius insidiosus; assembly: GCA_014119065.1. Lineage (NCBI taxonomy): Eukaryota > Metazoa > Arthropoda > Insecta > Hemiptera > Anthocoridae > Orius > Orius insidiosus. The sequence goes on along the minus strand of JACGAQ010001153.1, from coordinate 8,023 downwards.
ATCTAATCTAATCTTCATCATCTAATTCTATCTTCAGTATCTACAAAAAGTTTTTTTTTACATACTTAAGAAGCAAAACGGAGTCGATTATTCAAGCTAGGCGTAGTAAAAGGGCGGATTTAGGTCTTGATATTTGGGGGTGCGAACTCACCGGAAGATTTCAACCATTATCCAAATTCAAACACTTGTCTATAATTTTAAGACGACGTTAGAGGGTCCGTCCGCCAAGCTATCACTGAAAAAAAGAAAACTGGGATTAAAATGAGTTTTCACGGATTTTCGGAGTTTTTGAGAGTGTTGAGGATCTTAAAGTTTTCCACCGTTTTTGACAGAGAAACCATATTTTTTTGCAGATTTTCAAGAGTTTTTTGACTGAAGAACCCCATTTTTATAGATTTTCGGGAGTTTCCCCAGAATCCATGTTTTGAGACAAGCCAGATTCAAGACCTATCCTTTTGTGCTTAGTTGTTTTCTGCTACAAAAAGGGCGTTAGCCCCCCCCCCCCCCCAATCAAAGCTAATTTTAGTTAGTGATAAATACGAGATACCTCGCACCCCCGTAAATCCGCCCATGGTAATTCAGATTTTTGGAAATTTTATGCTGTTTAAAAAGTGTTTCGAGATCATTTGATAAGAAATTCGCTGTAGAATTAGTTTTTTAAAAAGAATTTGGGGCGGGGAAATGTTTTTCTTTCATCTAGCGTTCAACTCCTTAAAAATAAAAGTTTTGGTCAGTCCAATGTGGTTCGAGGTAGTGGGGAAACGTGCCCTTATCCTTCGGCGATTCAATTCTTTTCTTCAATGGTTTGCAACCTATTCGATTGGGAGACCTCCGACTCGCCGCTACCCCTCGCCACACGATCGGTAAGCAAACAAAAATTTTAAAAAGTCATCATCTATTCATTCTCCTTGATTAACTTACTTTTTTTTCCCCAACAGTCTTTGGGGTGCATTTTTATTCATTTAAAAATAAACCTGCGTATATCAAATTGCCAAAATTTTATTTGAGTGATTTAAAAACTTAAGCTTCTTTCATTTTTTTTTAAATTTCACAATAAGGGCAATTAAAGTGTTCTAAAAAAATCCATTTATTGCTTCAATTCAGTTTTATTGCCAGATATATACAATAAAAGAAACCAACTAAGAATTTTTTTAGTTATTTTTTTTTTTAATTTTAAGTTTTTATATAAATTATTCTATAATTATCTTTTATTATTTATATTTTGTAAAAATTCACGTAGTTACATATCCATTGATCTTGATTGCGTTGAACTAGAATTGATTTTTATTCATAAAACGCTCAAAAATCCATCGTTAGTTTATTATTGACTAGTTATGCTTTTCGCAAATATTACTCGTGATAATCATCTTGATCATTAAAAAAGAAATAAATTGTAATGGTCAAGGCACTCTATGCTCTTATGCACCTCTAATGCAGATATTACATGGCGTATTATATATCGATTTTAAGTTAAAGTCACGAAGTCACGTGCCAGTGATTGAATAACATCTTGATGTTTTGTCACCATAAATACTACACTGACTTTGAAAAAGTTATGTGTCGTTAGTAAAAAGTGGCAAAAAAAAAAAAAAAATTGAACTTGAGTTGAAGACAAGCAGCAATAAACCCAGATCCAGAGATTAGGTAATACATTAATTTTCCTTCCAATTATTACCTCATTTTCCGGTTTTCACCAAATTTTCATACAATATTCCTAAATAGTTCTCAAAAGCGATTTTTTAAGGCTATAGCGGATAGGGGGGGCATTTTGGCCCTCACTCCGATTTGGCCGAAAAAATTTCAGAAGATGCCTTTCTATGGGAATAAGAACTGACATAAATTTCAGATCAAAAAACCGAACGGTTTTCGAGAAAAACGGGTTTATCCTTTTTTCAAGAAAACCTCAATATTCGAGAACTAATGATCCCACAAAGCTCTTTTTTTAACTTCCTTAAAGAAGTTATTGTGATATCCTCGACGTCGGGTTTTTGGGAAGGGTCTTCCAGACCCCGGAGGGTCAAATCGAATAATGATCTTTACCGATCTCAACTTTGTCTGTGGTTCCGGCCGGGCCGTAGCATTTTTTCCGGAACACTTTACCGCCACAGTTTTCATCCGATTTTCAACAAATTTTCACACAAATTTCTTTAGCTTGTGAAGAAGAATGTAACGAGGGCGATTTTTGAATTTCGAAAAAATGGCGGAGATATGTCTGTTTGAAATTTTAAAAAATTCGCTGCGGCCGAACCGTTGGTCCGATTTTCACCAATTACTCCCTTATATTTTTTAAGAATTTTTGGTGAAAAAAAATTGCCACTTTTTAATTATTAATTTTTTTTAGTAGGGAGAAATTTCGTACTTCTACCCTTTACGAGAGGCACATCCCTAGGCCAAAGAGCCCATTATTTCTACCTTGACACTTAGAAAAATTTTCGAAAAAAAGAACTTGGAAAATTTTTCGAAGAAAAAAAAACCCGGAAAATATTTCGAAAGAAAAACTGAAAATTTTTGAAAAAAAAAGAAAATTTTCGAAAAAAGAACTTGGAAAATTCTCCTTTATACTTTCCCTCCCTTATACATCTTCTGTTATACTTTCGTTCCCTTATACTTCCCCCTCCGTTATACTTCACCCTCTGTTATACTACCCCTCTCTTAAACTTCCCCCTCCCATATACTTCCCCTCCGTTATACTTCCCCCTCCTATATAGATACTTCTCTTTAAGGAAGTTTTCGTTGGAAGCTCTTCAAACAAGTACTTTCTATATTGTTTAGCACCTAAAGACACCTTTGAGAGTTTTTTGAAATTTTCCCAAAACTTTTAAGTGTGAAAAATTAATTTTTATAACTTTTGAGACATCAGAAAAATGGTTCTCTTGGAGGTGGCGGCACCAAAATATAATACCGCTTTAAGAGGACTTAAAATGTACCTCTCATAATTTTTTCAGATTTGTCGAGGAGGCAGAACACCATTTTAATTTTTTTTTTTTTAATTTTAAGCTGCTTTTCGCAATAAAAAAGTGAGTGGTGATGTTAAAAATTCATTTAGGTCCCTCTAAAGGCTGTATTAATTTGGTGTTACCACCTCGAAGGAAACCCTTTTTTCAGACCTCTCAAAAGTTAAAAAATTTTCAATAAAAGTCTGGGAAAAATTTCAAAAATTCTCAAAGATGCGTCTTTAGATGCTAAACAGTTTGCAAAAATTGAGCTCTGGGATCATCAGTTCTCGAGATATTGAGGTTTTCCTAAAAATGGATAAACCCGTCTTTCTTGAAAACCGTTCGGGATTTTCGATCTTATGTCAGTTCTTTCTTATTCACATAGAGAGGCATCTTCTGGAACTTTTTCGTCTAAATCGGAGAGGTAAACTAAAAATTTTATAAAAAAAAAAAACGTAATAAAATAGCAATAATTTTTAACAATAAATAATGGTAACAAAAACAAACATTATCATTTTACCTACTTAATATCGATAAACATTAGAAATTTCATGACTCAAATTATAAACAAGAGATTAAGTTTCAATAAAATTTAAATTGCATTTTTTAGTCCAAGAAATTTAATTTAAAAAACCTTTCGAAAAAAGTCGGTTCAACTGTTCGAAAGTGAAAAAAAAAAAAAAAAAAAAAAAAAAAAAAAAAAAAAAAAAAAAAAAAAAAAAAAAAAAAAAAAAAAAAAAAAAACGGATTTATACTTAGCAGTACTAGAGGTTGAGAGTACTAGTTTGAAGAGCTTCCAAAAAAACTTCCTTAAAGAAGTAAAAATATAGGAGGGGGAAGTACAACGGAGACCAAGTATAAGGGAGGGGAAGTATAACGGAGGGGGAAGTATAAGAGGGGGAAGTTTAAGTAAGGGGAAGTATAAAGAGTGAAGTTTTTTTTTCTTTTTTTTCGAAAAATTTTCCAAGTATTGTTTGTTCGAAAAATTTTCCAAGTTTTTTTTTTCGGAAAATTTTCCAACTTTTTTTCTTCGAATTTTCAAAAATTTTTACGAGTTTTTTTTTTGAAAAATTTCCCGAGTTTTCTTTCTTGCCCGGCCGGCACCACAGACGAAGTTGAGATCGGTAAAGATCAATATTCGAATTGACCCTCCGGAGTCTGGAAGACCCTTCCACAAAAACCTGACGTGGAGGGTATCACAATAACTTCTTTAAGGAAGTTAAAATCTATAATCGGGTTGGCGAACGAAAACATGTCTGGATTTAAAAACGTTCTCGGTCGCCCTGATGAAAGTCAAATGAAGGGAAAAAGCCCAATCCTATACCTGTTGACTGTTTTAAGAGTAGAAAAGAAAGGGATGTTAGTCTTATTATTCATAAGAACGAATTTATTTGTAAATGCCAATGAATAATGTGGGTCGTTCTATCGTATAGATTTTTCCTTTTTTTTTTACTCTTCCTGAAAATAAAGTCTAACAGAAATGAAGCAATCGAAACATTGCGGTGCTTTCCGGTCTTAAACTTACGGGGATTCTCAGAAAATCTGCAACAAAGCCATTAGTAACCTTGTGATAAAATTAGGCCGTAAAAAATTGAATTGCTAGCACTTTACTTTTATTAAATAAATAACGGAAATACTGGACGGAAATTGACAACGTTGTTTTATTGCTTACGAGTCTAGACAGAATTTATACACGCTGAAGAGGGGAGGGTGTGTGCTCACGATGCGCAATAGTTGGATCCGGAAAAATATTGAAAACTACTGCTTTTTTCCACAAGCCTTTAGGGATTAGACAGAAATTCATCTATAAAAATTATTTTAAAAGCTTCAACAAAGCTGCCAATCTGTGTCTTCCAGTTTAAAAGAAAACCTAGGTGGAAAAATGTAAGTTATCCGAATTAGGATCCATTGAAGTTTGATTTCTGCTAGTAGCTGTATACCTATTAGGATGTTCTTATGTTAATAAATTAATAAGCAATTAATTTGTTTCAGATGACTAAATATGTTGAGGGATTTGTTTTTATTTGAGGTACCGCTGCCACCACTGGAAGTGTTTTTGACTCCTTCGTTTTTATTCAAGTTTTCCATCTTATGTGCAGTTTCTTGGTTAATCTTCCGTTATTTAGTTCTTCCGATTAATTGGACCAAGGTAAAAACTAAAATAATATTAAGAGCAATAAAACATTTTTTAATTAAAAGGACTTGGAATCCGTTGGGTATTATTATTTAAATAAAGGCGTATATTCGAAACGATATGGAATGAAATTAACAAAAATGGAAGGGACATTGGGAAACTTCCTCCTGTTTATCCTAACGGTTGGTTCATGATAGCGGAGTCTTCCGATGTGAAAAGAAACCAAGTTCGACATGTAACAGCTCTCGGTAAATTCAAAGAAGTTGTCGAATCAAAAAATTAATGTTTCATATTGCAGGAGAAAATTTTGTCGTTTTCCGTTCACCGAATGGCGAATGTCATGTTTTGGATGCATATTGTCCTCATGTTGGCGCCAACATGGGTATTGGAGGGAAAGTTTATGGGGATTGCATCGAATGCCCTTTTCACCACTGGAGATTCAGCGGCGTCACTGGAAAGTGTACTTCTGTCCCTTATGCTGAAAAAGGTGAATTTGCATATTTTTAAATCTGTGGAACAATTATGAAATTTTTTGTAGTTCCTAGTTTTGCTGAAGTCAAATGCTGGGATGTTTTTGAAGCAAATGATATGATATTCGTTTGGTACCATGCTGAAAACGAATCGCCAACTTGGTATCCGAGAAGAGTTGAAAATATCGAAAATAGAAGATTCATCTACAGAGGAAGAAACCAGTTTTTAGTTAACTGCCACATTCAGGTAAATAAAATGAAGTAAATTTTATTAATAGCTTTTTTATTTAAAGGATATCCCTGAAAATGGAAGCGACTTGTGGCATTTTGGAGCAGTACATGGGGCTTCTGTTTTGACAGGAAGTGATATTCACCATCACGAAGCGAATTGGGGAAAATTCTTCCGGCACCACTGGAGCGCTGTTTGGGAACCGGGTTCAAATGCGGACAACAAGCATATCGGAGTCGGAAAACTTAAACATTTCATATCCATCTTTGGCGAGATCAAAATCGGTGAAATGAATGTTGATATGAACAGGTAATCATTCGATTTATCAAGTATTCAGACTAATGCCAATATTTTAGATTGGACCTGGATATGTAATAATGAGCATGGAAACGACGATTGGACAATGGTTGTGGTGCAATCGGTCACACCAATCGAACCTCTCATCCAAAGAGTCGTACACAGGTTCTACTCTCCTATATACCTCTCCCTTTATGCTACGATCACTTTAGTCTCCGAAAGCATTATGATAGAAAGAGACATAATGGTATGGAATCATAAGAAATTTGCTGACACTCCTATGCTCCTCAAAGAAGACAAGACTGTCGCCAAATATAGACGGTGGTTTTCTCAATCTACACAGAGCACAGCCCTCTTTACAATACCAAAAAGGAAAGTTTGGATTGGTAAACCATAACGTTTTAGGAAAAAAGAAATCATGTATAAATTTAGTACATAGTCTTCCTTAATTATTAAAAATAAATTTTATTTTACGAACTATATTTTTTAATATATACTTGTAAAAGCACATTTAAAAAAAATCTTATTTAAAAAAATTTAGGTGTAAAATTAAACAGGTGCTAATAAAATGTGAAATAATAATTTATTATAAAATATGACACATCCAAATTGTCATGCGAATTTTGGATTATGGAGGCAATAAATATTTGAGACTTGGCAATCATTGGATTTGATCTTTCAAATTGATGGCCCAATGATTCTAAGAATACTTCTTAAAAGTAAAAGTAGGCTAGAAGTTAAAATATCAAATGTAAGAAATAGCTTTTTCATTAAAAAGGATCCGATTTTTTCTTTTCTCTCAACAATCATTATTTTATTCCCAAGGTCCTAAAATAAGAGGCCTTTATTAATTTTTACATTTTAGAATATCCATTAGTTTTGTTTGTTAATAAAATAACTTTTTTTCCGCACAATATCTCATGTTAGTGATCACTGACCATATTTAAAAATTAGCAACTATTGTTTTTGGTCAAACTTTATAAAAAAAGAACTAAAATGTAGATTTGTTGATGTTTTTGTTAAAAATGAATAAATTATATTGAATGCTCTATGAAAATTTTGTTTTGGTGGTAGCAACTAGCATGCACTTTTATAGGCGATATCTTATTTTTCTGTGCCCTGGTTTTCTATTGCAATCCATTTAGAATTTTAACTTTCTCAAAGAGACGATATTGTGATACTCTCCAGAAAAGGGTCTTCTAGACATCGTTGAGGAATCCAATCTTCACCAAATACCCACTCCTCATATAAATATAATTATTGAAGAAAAAGTTACATTCTTCTTCACCGGCTAAAGAGCTTTGTGGAAAATTTGGTGAAAATCGGATGAAAACTGTGGCGGTAAAGTGTTTTTATTTCCCTAGAAAACAATTTTTCTCAAAAATACATTTATTTAATTTTACAATATAAATTTTTATAAATATGCATATTTTATTAAATAAGTGATTTTGCATTAGCAAAAAAACAGAATGGGTTAGAAAAATAAAATATTTCCAGTCATAATAAGAAAGGCCAAGGAAACATTTGATCGAGTGAAGGCTATTCAGACGATTCGTCATATATTCAAATTGAGGTTGAAATATTAAAAATGTTATGAGCAAAATATTTTAAAATAGCAGGCCTCTGAATCATCCGGGCACTTTTAACCGAGCATATTTAAAGCACTTTTCAATTTTTGTGATCTAAAAAACAACAGAAATATATTATGAAAAGAGTTAGTGGATTTAAATACCTGTTTGTAGAATGACTTGTTGAGTAAGATAATTTTTGAGTGACTTAGAAACTTCTTCAGCTCTATCTGTGTAGAAATGATTGATTTCGGCCAGAAGGGCATATGAAACGATATCTGTGTGCCTGTGACAACGTCCAACTGAGCAGTATTCATTTTTTGATCGAATGCGAATTTTTCGCAATCTTTTTCGTTTGCAACGCTTTCTAAAACAAATATACTTAAAAG